>JASFDE010000570.1:0-10429 GCA_036937135.1 Nidula niveotomentosa
TTCGGTCCAAAGTTCAGGAAAATTGGGGAACCGAACCGGTGGTCCCGTTCAGCGTTCACAAAAAGTTGCTTGAAAACTGGACGGAACCGAACCGCGGCAACACTAGTTATGGTCTTCCTAAGGTCTTCCTCCAACACCTCCAGATTGTCTCTCAGCACTTCTCCCATCTTTTCTCTGTGTCATATCCGGGCTCTTTCAGACTACCATCCCGTACGTAGGCTTCTGCATCTCGTCGGCCTCTTCCAAAAATGTCGAACTCGTAAGTTTTATCTTTCGTTGAATATTCGCGCAGCTCTGAGAGTATAATTTCGCAGGTACTTCAATCCGATTTTACCAACGTCATCATACATTGGCTTCAAGACATGCGCAGTGATTAAGAAATACTTCTCGGCCGAAGGCAATACTCAACCCTGTTTTTATTTTAGATACTCAGCCTAGCCCAGCTCACCGAGGCTCCTATACGAATATCCATTGACAAGAACCGTTGTTCTCAAAGAACTCAACAAGTCATGTTCCTTTGAAACTCTCAGGTCTTGTGCATCGGGAAGAGAGGAGCCGGACGCGTCAGGAGCACAAATCCGAGCAGAAAAGATGGATAAATCTCTTTGAACCATGGATGGTGGATACCCGACTCAGTTAATCACAAAACTACTTCTCATGTCAAGGAAAACTGTCCAAGGATCTCTGGTACAAATTCGAAGAGGATTTTCTTCTTTCCTACATCCAGAGAGATGACTTCTACCCTGTCGTTTCCAGCACTGCTTCAGGTCATTCTTTTCTTCGTTTTTTTTTGCATCATCTCCTTGCGTCGGTGTTACTGTTGGAATTTCGGGCTCACGCATGAACGTCTAACAATGTTGCATGAAATCCAGTACCTGAATCAAAAAGCGGGGGACAATTTGGAGTACAAAGGCGACACCCTCTCCAACTCAGGGAAATGAATCGTCACTACTTCCTCTTTCCATATTTCACTGTCCCATTCGTCGTCCTTTTCCTCGTCCACTACTTCCTCGACCTGGTTAATATTCCATCCTCCCTCTTCCTCGCTATTATTGACAATCCGAATCGGCATTTTCATCCCTACAAACTTTTTGATAGATGCGCCGCATATTCGACATTTCGCCTGTCCAACGAGCGTCGCGCCCAAGCAGGCGTTACAGCCAACATGATTACATGGTCGGAATACACAGGATGCGACAGAATTCGCGTGGACAGGGCATGGAGGAGGTTGGCTTGGATCAATGAGATCACCGGAGGACTCTTGGGATTTTCCTTCTCGACGCGCCTCGTCTATCTGGAAGACAGATTGGAGCTTTGCAAGCGCATCAGAAGCAGGCTTTATGCCTTGAACATAGCTATCGTATACAGTAAACCAAGGAATCTTATGTTCAAGATACATTTTTCGTGTGATAGGCGTAACCGGTGGAAGAACGCCAGTGATTTCCTAGTTCGAAGTGTTTGTACCGAAATCAATATTTTGAGTAATCCTCAAGAGCTAAATGACTCGCCTCCCATGCTTCTGGAGCTATAATATGAACGTAGAAACGCTGGCCTCGCTCCTCGTCATACTCCTAATAAACGCGGATCGTCAGAGTCTATGTATCAAGATATGGAGTCCAAATCGCTACGCGTACCCGCGTTGACCCAGGATCTTTGTAAATCTTTTGTTTACTTGAATAAAACCACTCATTAGACTTCGATCATAGTATCAACTGACTCGGAGAACTGGCGCACATTTCACCGCCAATGGCGATGCCGTACTTCATGCATTCATTCTGGTTGACTGCGCGACGGCGGCGGCGAAGGGGTTTGTCGCCGTCTTCATCTGGAGAACGTAGGTGATACACTGCAATCAACGCGGCAGATTGCGACGTCCGTTTGAGGTACTCTGCAAGTTTCCAGTGATTTTCCGGGGCGCAGGGATCCCCAAGAATCGAGCTCATGGATAGGTTAGTATCTTCAGAATTTCTAGCGCATAAATCAGCGAGGTTTCCGCTATACAGTCTCATCCTCCCATGAAAGTCTTACCGAGATAGAATCAAAGTCTCGTCAGCTTTAAGGCCGAGCTCTGACGGCGTCTTGACATTGTCCTTCACCTGCAAAACATCATGGTGCGCCTTGAACACACCATGAACAAGGGGCCGCTTGGGGAAGACGTCAAACTGAAACCCCCCAACGTCCGCCCTTCCTGTTACTTGCTCCTCTACGGTGTATCCTTTGCCAAGTTGTGCGACAATGAACTACGTGGATACTCTTCAGAATGCCGAACTCGCGGCGGGACGTTAAGTTGAGTCATACCTGTCGAACAACCCCGGGCCGCGTCATGATACCGTCCAGCCATGGCTGTAGATCTGTCACAATATAATCTTGCTGTACCTCGGAGGGCTGCATAATTTCATCTTTTGCCATTCCAGAGATCACATTGACGCCTTACTCCCAGGTCAATATATATCAACATGTTCTTTAAAAGGCCTTACCTCCAACTGATATCTTGACTGCCGCGCGAGTGTCGCTTTCAAAGTTCAGATATAAAGCTTCCCGTTCGAACATCGCCTAAATATGTATGTCTATTATGCAACCCATTGAAGCGGAAGTGGCAATGAAGCCGTACAAATAAAAACCCCCCTTTTTCACGAATATTCGTAGGCAATCGGTGAGCATAATTCTGTACTGGAACCAAATGAAAGGGGCCAAATCCCTGACACGTTATAGCCAACATGAGTATTTTTTCGCCTACGATGAGATGCACATGCTCACCGCTGGCAGCTCGTACAAGCCAGTATCCGGAAGACGCAGTGTTCTCTGAAAGCTGATGGTCACCGAAGCCACCATTATGCCTTGACTGTCAGGCCTTAGGGTCGCAATCGAGTGGCCTGGAGTCGCGGGCAGGGATAATCCGTGGTAATCCTCGTATTTATTCCACCACCATAACAAGGGTTCTTCCCTGATAAATATTAGCCATGAATGCGTATGTGCATGAGTGATGAGAGTTTATGAAAGACAGACATATTTCAGTCTTACTTTGAAATAGATAATCCTCCATCGACGGTCGCATCATAGACAGATATGCTATTTGTGACTTTGATCTGGAGCTCAGCCTCTTCGTAAAGTTCGTCGGGCACCTGGTATCCTTTCGAATATTTCGGTATCCCTGAGACGTTAAATTATCCAGGAAAGCCTACCAGATGCCTTGATTGCTTTCGCGATATCGGTTATGGATGCATCAATGTTGAGATGGAGAATAACGTCTGACTGGGTATCTTCGCCTTCGCGCCGCAATCCTTTAATCACAACTGAATTCTTCGACGCAGTGGACAACGTCGTGATAAAAACATTGGACTCAAAGTGCTGCTGACCTTGCTCGAGTGGTGAGGCAGAAGGTCCAGCCATCTTCAGTGGGAGAGTGTCCAAGTTTCCAACTTGAGAAACGTCCTACAAGCCGTGGTTAAATTCTGCCTGAAATAAATTTGACGAAACACAAACCCTCACTCTCGTATTCCGGGGTATATGGGCCCTGCTTTGAATTTCCCTTATCAAAGATGAAAATTTGCTTCGTATTCCTTTCAACCCGACTGAAGATTTAGATGCAACGGATAATGCCCCTGGATCTACGCTTGACTTCGGCAGATCATTCTCGGGAAGAGCAGGGATTACCTGTTATTCCGATACAAAGTGACATTTAGAACGCGCGTCATTACGCAGGATAAACATTGATACCTCTTCCTTTCGACGGCGTGCGATGACTGGACTTCGAACTTCGAGACTACCTTCAATTGATTGATTTGTTGTCGTTGGTGCTGTTGTTGATATTCCAATTTCTCTCTGGGCCACTTGCGTACTCTGAGAAAGAATAGTCAGGTCTTGAGTGCGATGAGGTTCCTCAAGCTGTCAATCAAATCTTCATTAAATGCTCCCGCGATGAAATGTGATGAAATACAAACCCTCCGTCTCCTTTCCTGGGGTAAAGAACGATATGACTGAAGATTATGTTCAGCCCGTTTTTGAATTTGCCTGACACGAATATTAATCTTGAGAACAAGCGACCAAATAGCTATTTACCTCGACCAGTGACCTCTATGGTTCCTTTCATCGAAACAAATGGTTGAGAAGACGAATTAAATAGACTTCTAAATCAAACGTGCCTAGACCGTCTCCCTTCATTGCCAGTGTTTTCGAGCAGTATGTCGAGTTCTGCAAGCTATGTCACGCATTTCTTATCCAAGGCTTCGTTTAGAGTGGGGAGACATTTACTTTGACCATGGTCTCCTCAGGATTGGCGGGTTGCGCTTCGTGATTTGATTGGCTTGTGGTAGGGCTGGGAGAGCGTTTCATTAGGACAGACAGACTAGAAGCGCTGCTCGCGCGATTTTCCATGCCCTGATATTCGCCTTAGAAACGAAATGATCAACAACGTAAAAACAAACCTCATCAATACTCAAATAGTTTCGCGTATCCTCGTCGAGCTTCCTCATATCCGAAGCAATCTCTCTGGTATTCCAGGTCCGATCACCAAGCGATTGCTGAAGTAGTCTTCGGCATATTCTTTCGTTCCGCATGACGAGTCTGAAGATGTGAGAAGAGAGCCTTCATATCCAAGCGATCTCGAAGAATCCAGTTATACATACTCAAAGATCGCTTTCAAGGCATCTTGATAATCAGCTTCCTGGACACGATTATCACGTTTTTCATCTCCCAGGAGCTCTATTACATGCCCGATTCTTTTGGACATGTTCAAAACCTCTTCTCGAGATTCGATGCTCAGCTATCCCAAGTGTCTTCAGAAATCTTATAGGAGATGAAAGGGTGAAGTACCTTTGACGCAGCCTCAGAGACACATTTGATTGCTGAGATAAGATCTTCTGTAGCCACTGTAAGGGGACTCAGAAAATAGTAGATATTAAACAAAACTGGATCGAGCATTCCTTGGTTATTGGAGTTGAAAGTCCCTCCATGGATCACAAAACTTTGTGCGCCAGAGAACATGGAGGCCTCAATAGACGGCCAGGCTAGTTGTTTAGAGGACAGTGACCTCGAGGAGAAAGATTGAATCTGGGTTAGGGCAATTGAGATGTATCATACATTCGATCACGGTGTGCCAGCTGTGTGTCCTTGTGTCTTGGAACAGACTGATGTAAGTAGAACTTCACGATGTCAGCGGCCTTCGGATCTCTCCGGATATGTATATAACGATAGACGGCGAATGAGAGGTAAAAGTGCAGAAATAATCATTGACAAGGTCCCATGATTGGGTTATTCTATTGAGAAACCGTGTTTCTGCTGGAAACCTATCTCCTTTGTGATATTCCCACGGGGGCGGTTATTGATTCTCACCTAGCAAGTTCCAACTCCTCATTCAGAAAGATATAAGAACCCTCATAAGTCTTACAGTTTACACCTTAAGCATCAAAGACTCTTCCTATCCTCTCCATTCCTCTCTACAATATATTGTACTATCAACTTAGTATCCGTAGAAGCCCTGAACACCTAGGAACAACCATTGCCTTGTGCAGCCAAGTTTTACAACCTGACCGAATCTCGAATTATGCCGACGCAAGTTCACGATCGCATTCCAAAACTATACTGCTACCGTAACATTGATCTTTCCCTTTCCTCCACATTCGCCTCCAACGTCGCATGGGATGGAGGACTCTCTTATATTGAAGAGCAATTTTTACGTGAGCGAAGGGCGTTCCTCGGCCCGATATCATGGAATCATGTCGAGGATCACTCCAGCGATATAGATGTTTCGCTCCAGGTGAAAGCGATTGGTGAAAGCGATTGGTGAAAGCGATTGGTGAAAGCGATTGGTGGTTTTTCTGAAATCTATGAAGGCCTATGGGCTTGTAGATTTGGTCCTGATGACGGGGACGTCATCCATGTGCATGTCAGTGTAATTTTGCTTAAGCAAATGATTATGACTTACAAAGCTGGGCGGGATGTACAGGTCGGGATTAAGCCACTGCGCGCGTTCAATTCGCATGGACATGTCGATCTTGAGAGGGCACGGAAGGTGCGTGTCAGATATTGATCCATCGCGGCTTTTTGTTTTTTTGATTACATATGTATGTAGAGACTTAACCGCGAAGTCAACATATGGAAGCGTCTTCATCACCTAAATATAGCGCAGTTCTATGGCGTCTCATTCCAGCTTGCCGGAAGACCTGGCTTAGTTATGCGGTGGTATAAAAACGGGACCGCCGCGCAGTATATCGAAGCACCAGGACATTGATAGATTGACGCTCGTATGTTTTCCATTCCTGGATACATTTGTAAGCCCAATATGACTTTCCCTTCGCAGGTCGCCGATGTCGCAGAAGGTCTCAAGTATTTGCATACTTTGAGTCCTCACGTTGTGCACGGGGATTTGAAGGCGGTACGTGGCTCTGTTCAGAAGGCTATCGAGTTTTTTCCTGACATCTCTGTAGTGCAACGTCCTCATTACCGACAGTGGACATGCCGCCCTGACGGACTTCGGGCTCTCCAAAGTGATGGAATCATTCCCCAGAACGGCAGGAAACACGACGTCGAGTATCTGCGGGTCGCCGAGGTGGCAGGCGCCCGAGTTCTTCGAGTTCTCCGTAGATGAGCTTGACACGCTTTCCCTCGCGCCAACCCTGAAGTCGGATGTGTGGTCCTTTGCGTGTACCGCGTATAAAGTACGTGGTCTCCAGTGGAACATTCTATGGGTACTGATACTCGTGGTCGTGCATAGTTACTCACAGGAAATATCCCTTATCACCATGCGCCGCACGACCTGAGAGTCTTCCAGCTCATCGCGCAGGGTATGACGCCTGTAACATCTGCGGATCTAGCGCTGCATGAGAAACAGGATGTGGTGAGATTGCTGAATGAGTGCTGGCGCAGAAGCGCAGTGGAGAGGCCATGTATCGAGGAAGTTGTATCTCGGTTGGGAGAATTGTCGATGGACACCTGAATATGTGATACTTACTGTTCTCGACTTTGGTTGTAATTTTACAGATTTTGAATGTTCTACAGGTTTCTTAAGCCTCCTACGACGCACAGATGAAGTACGCCGTATATTTTAGTCCCCTGGCACCCATGCGAGATATCCTTGCAGCGCTTGGGGTATTGTGCCCATGGCGCTTGGAGCATTGCGAATCGCGATCGTGCATAGCGTTCCTTAAATATTTTTTGATTCTGAATGCCTCGTCGACTTTCACATTTTCAAAGTGTCAAGACCTGGCACTGTGGATTATTCTTCCTTGCTGCTACCATGTTGCACATATCTCTCATGTGGCTAAGAGGCAAAGATGAAGGTACAAATAGCTCCAATTGCGCGGGAAAAGTATGCAGCCTGCGCCATGATAGCTTTATGCAGCAGGTAAGTAACGCATGTATTATGGGGAGGGAAGGGCCCTTACTAGGGAGAAGGAAGAGCAAGTACATTGCGCGCCCCGCACATGCACGAGATATAGTAGCATAACTGTTCTGTGCCCCAGCCGAAGGTGTGCACTGCGTAGAGATATTTCAGCTGATACTCCCTGTATCAAGATATGATTAATGCTATAGAATAAAAGAAGATAGATGAAACGCACGAGAGCAAGCATGTACCCGAACAACACCCCAGCAAATAACATCGGGCTCCAATCGCGCCTCTTGCGACCTGAAGTTGGGTCGAAGACCACAACTAGGAGGAACACAGCGAGCGGGCTCAGGAAGTGCCTGATCAACCCAGGGGACTTGCCCTCTGCTTCTCCGAGAGGCATATCTGCCTCAAACACTAGTTCGGCTCCTTCTATACCCCGGGGATACACAACTGTCGGCAGGGCGTGCGCCTGACCCTTCCTGCTTGCAGGCATGGTACGCCTTCATCGCGCGCGCCTATTTGTCCGCATCAACGCTCCCGGGGAACACGAACAAAGCGAGGAGGAAGTTAACGAGGCTGAGCGCAAGGGCGACCCTGAACACCGACGTGGCTGACTTCCCTGCCCCTGTGTGGGCCACGGCAGCGGTCCCGCTGAGAAGCCGAGGAACATGATCCCGATGAACCGGGAGAGGATGTCAGCCCGCGACCCGGCGGAGGTGAAGTCGCTGATGTAGGCCTGCACGGCGAAGTGCAGTGTGGATCAGCCGCCGAGCAGGCCCTCGATGGCAGGGGCGAGAAGATGACGCCTGTGCGTGGCGAGTGGAGAACCAGGCGTGGATACGAGGATGAATGTTAGGTCGCTGGGGAGAAGGGGGATAGTTAGTTAGAGTTACAGTGAAGGGACAGGGATGTGTAAAGTGAGAGGGGGGAAGGGACGCACGTAAGGAACAACCCCGCCGTCACGATGGAGAGCACCCTTGTCCGCTAGTACCGCTCCCCGAAGTGTCCCCACCACCCGATAGTCACCACGGACAAGAACCCCATGATGGTGATCATCTTTGTCTGGAGGCGTGTGGCGCCGGCCTGCATGGCCAGGTGGGAGAGGCAGTGCACAGAGGGGAGCGTGCACGGGTCTTCTTCCTCGTCGTCGTCATCGTCTGAAGGAGAGGGGGCAGGCGTGGGGGCAGTGCGTGAGGGAACTGGGAAGGGAGGGGAAGGAGAGCCGCGTGCCCAAGGTACTGACAAAAGGAATAACGGGGAGAGCGGGTCGAGGAACGCATAGATCTCCCGTATAAGCTAAGCGTCGAATATGCCAGAAAATGTTGCACCGAAGTGTGCCATTCTGCGCTGCATATATCGGAGTGGAATTTCGCAGTTGTTTCGTAACTTACCGCAGTGGCCAATTGCAAAACGATAGAGCAACTCGGCTCCCATTCCTGCTCAGTCGTCTTGTTTGGTTTATTGGTTGCCGTGATGCCGAAGATTAACCACTTGCATTTTAAACGTCATTGCCTTGGTACAACTTCTGCGAACACCATAGAGCTTGTCTTCTCGTCTCAATAATGCCCCGTGTTGGTAATCGTCCGCACATCCCGGAATCCGTAAGTAAAATAATTACCACAATGTCCTGCCATACCACATCAAGTGAGATTGCCACTGCGACGAACATGCTCTGTAATAATAGATCAAAATTTTTAGAGGTGCAGCAGTCCCTGATCCATCAACCATCGTCTATTTGGCTCTGGCCAGCACCACAAAACAAACAAAAGCCTGAGCCAGGAACGGGAGCCGAGCTGCTCTATCGGAGTCAATACCATGTTTGGCCATTATTTGACGTAGTTTGCCATAGGCTTTAGATTGAGTGCGAGCTTCAAAGCTGGCCGACTGAAGCTGGAACTCTGCCACCATGACACCGAACTCCTAAAGCCGTCAAGAAAACTTAAGCCATTTTTACGCAGTTATGATATTCTTAAATACCTTAGGCTGGATTTACGCAGATTCTGGCATGTCATACCTATTCTCGCCACAACGCAGAAAACAATACGTTTTAAGGAACAACCATTAGATGATAGATCTGGGAAAGATCTGGGAAGTGAGAACTGAAGGACTCTGTATATGATGACTTGATAACCCAATACGATGGTTCCTGCTGATATCCTGGCTTCCAGAATCCCTCCATTCTGGTGCTCATATTTTCCTTCTTATAATGGTCAGGCAGTGAGTAATTCCTGCTTTCCTTCCCCTCTTTCGCTCCTTCCAAAATGTTTAACACATATTCCAGTCCATCGCGAACAACCGCCTTGACTATTTCAACTACCAGTTCTCCTTCTGCGAAGGATATTGTTATTTTTGACATCTTTGCCTTCCTCGCCGTCGGATTGGTCAGCTTTGTTCTATTATCCGCCGCATTAACGAAAAATGTCTATCGCAACAAGTCTTGGTTCAACGTGATGATAACATGGCTCGGATACTCTCTGTCGTATGTGCTGTTAGTCGGATGGCAGCAGAGTTCGGAACCGGTACCTCTTGCACTTTGTACTTTCCAAGCCACTCTGATCTATGCAGTACCGCCTTTGTGAGTAAAACGTAAATTTTTCAAGTCGTAGTTGATTCTGACAAGCTCTTATTGAAGATCCGCAGCGGCTACAGGATGTTATATTGCCAATGTGGGTTCGCAGTGGGCAATAGTACTTAAACTTTCCATCCTGCTTACGATTATGAATCTGCATAATAGCTTCACATATCAGTATATTCAATGACGAGGCAAACAAAATTTTCGAACAAGAAAACTGAATTCTGGGTGCGTATTGCTATACGTGTAAATTTTCACTCAGTTCCCTTGTAGTGACCTGCTGCATTAGTTGCTTGCGATCCCGTGGATCATTTTTGTCGTGATCATCATCGAAAGTTTGGTTGCACGTACTTTGTGTTGGCATCATCGCAAGTGCCTGTAAGCTCATGTTTCAGTTCATAGATGGCGCGACACTCGACTTTACAACGAAGCCCGAACTTGAATTATATTTACTGTGATTTGACCAGCGGCGTGCCGTAAGTCCGTTCATAAGTCACAACTCTTTGCAACTTTAACCACAGACTCTATAG
>JASFDE010000571.1:0-10420 GCA_036937135.1 Nidula niveotomentosa
ATAGATCATGCAGGGGAGTTGCTCTTCATTCCTTGCATGGGCATTACTCCTACAGCCACTCAAGTCCCATTTGAGCTTTGTCATCACCAATTCCCTGTTTGACTTTGCTTTGTTATGATAATCAACAAGTCACAAGGACAATCTGTGTGGTCTTCCTGTCCCTCAGACTTCTCAGATAACTCCCAAACACTCAGGACTGGGTCCTGGTAGTTTAATCTCATCGTTCCTTTGTTCTATGTACTATCAAGATATGTAATAAAAAATTGCTGCTCTCAGGAGTCTAGTGCTAGCTAGACTATCTAATCTGAAACCAAACAAGCGCAACTTGTTTACTCGGACTTAGCATTCACCGGAGCTGAGGGGCTCGTCACTGCGGATTACTGTGTGCGAGAACAGGGGCAGAATCCCTGTTACCTTCTTTTGTTATGAGTCCCTGGGTTTTTATTGTTTCCCCAGTTTCTTAATTTAGGTCAGTCAATAATCTGTCTTTCGGTTTGCTTCCAGCTCGGGCATTGCTACTGTGGGTCAGCATTTTTAGCAGTATTCACACACCGGCATGTGTTTTCTCCGATATGTTCTCTTATTAGTTTGTGCTTTTCTCGGAACTCCAGGCTAGTCTGGAACCCCTACTATTCTCAGGTTTTGGGTTTGCTACCCAATGGGGATTGGATTCTCTTCCTGCAACCTGTCTTTTTATCCTAAATTTATATTTTACCATTACTCTACCTACCCTTTGGCGGTTATTGTGGCAGCGCTCCTGCTTACTAGGTTCGTTTGCGTTTCTCTAGACGCCTTATGTGTACATGTTATTCTTTTGGTTCGTCACCAAATAAACAATGTTGCTTGTCTGGGCTCGGTTATACGGCTTGGTTATAGGCGTTTCTCAAGCCCGGCCTAGCCACGTCAGCTCTGTCTGATTCTTGGACACCGGACTCTATTTTTAGTGCTATAGTACTTCCTTTTCGGCTTTACCCTAGCTGGACTTGCTGTCCGTTATACTTAGGTATTTTCTTTCCTGTTATTCCCCTGTGGGTACTATATTTCCTTTTTATCATTGATCTATTAACAAAACTCATATTTGTCAGGACTTTGCAGGTTTAGAACCACCCCCGGCGTATCAATAGATATTTGGCAGGGTCACTTCCTAAGGTGCAAAGCACTGCAAAAACTGGAATAAGACATAACATGCAGGAACTAGGATAAAGCATACTGTGCAGGAACTGGGATGCAGCCAGGGGTTAAGCAGGGACAGCAAGGCTCAGCTGAGCCATCCTGTAGCACAGCACGGGTTGTAAAGCTTGTAGTTTAGTAATACGGTGCACTGACATATAGAATATGATTGGGGAATATAAATATAGAATGGTGGCCCGAACAGCCCAATACTGCAAGCATCAAAATTAACTACAACAGTGACGGGTATTTGCTGGAATTATTTCTGGTGTTTGGCAGTAGCCTCCAAAATAGATGCAAGACAGGCACTGCCACCAGATCTGAGTGCAAACATCTGTCGATCAATTTGATTATGACAACAATGCTTTTATAATTATACATTTAGTGATTTCACTCTATGCACTATGTCCAGTGTTATATGACCAATATGTAGAAGCTAAATTGTATCATAGTCATAATTATTATATGTGTGGGAGTTATGAGAGCATGTGTTTTGCACTCCCTAGTGCAGCTGCAAGCCCTTCAGTGTTGGAAGTGTCTTGTGTGAATTCTTGCAGGTAAGTCTTCAGATTCATTGAAGTGCCATCTAGTGCCCTAATTGACTGTATGGAACTTAGGAGATGTTCATTGCAGTCTGAAACAGATTAATTTGTTGCCCACACCGGTTGTTTTTGCAGCGAGTGTGGCTCCAGTGTCATTCTGAGTCTGTCATCCTCTCCTTACCCCCAATGTTCTCCAACAATACTTATGAGAAAATATAATTTCATGACATTTAATACATGATTAGAAGCCAATCTTATCTGATAACATTATGGAGAAAAAAATGGGAGCCAATGTTCTCTGACAACCTTGCAAAGGAAAGATATAACCCTATGTTCTCTGACAACATTGCAATGAAAAAATAGAAGCCAATGTTTTTTTAACAACATTGTGGATAAAAATAGCAGCCAATGTCCTCTGAAAACATTGTGGAAAAATAAATATAACCTAATGTTCTCTGACAACATTGCAGTGAAAAAATATCAGCCAAATTTCTCTCACTGACAACATTCCAGAGAAAAATAGCAGCATATGTTCTCTCAAAACATTAGAGTGAAAAAATAGTGGCCAATGTTTCCTGATAACACTACAATCAAAAAATAGTGGCCAATTTTCTCTGATAACATTCCAGAGAAAAATAGATGTCAATGCTCTCTGACAACATTGCAGCAGAAATTGCGATTCAATGTTTTTTTATAATGTTGCAGAGAAAATAGCAGCAGATGTTCTCTAACAACATTGCAGATAAAAAATAACAGCCAACATTCTCTCACAACATTGCAGAAGAAAATAGCCAATGTACTTTCACAACATTGCATTAATAATTGGAAGCTAATGTTCTCAGACAACATTGCAGAGGAAATTGTGATACAATGTTCTTTCACAACATTGCAGAGAAAATAGCAGCAGATGTTCTTCAACAACATTGCAGAGAAAATATAGCAGCCAATGTTCTCTGACAACATTGCATAAATAATTAGAAGCCAATGTTCTCTGACAACATTGCATAAATAATTAGAAGCCAATGTTCTCTGACAACATTCCAGAGAAAAATAGTGGCCAATGTTCTCTGACAACATTCCTGTGAAAGATTAGCAACCAATGTTCTCTGTCAACATTTGAAGGATCCTAATCATGTTTATTTCTTTTTAACAATCTATTTAGGCCATACAATGGTGCTCTGGATATGATATATTAATATTATAAGAGGTACAGCAGGCTGTACCTCCTTGAAACAGCCGGCTGCACCTCCATTCACTGCCTGGCTGTATCCCTTTGGTACAGTGGGTCTCCTTGCCCCTGCCCCCTAATCAGATACCCTAGTAGCTGTTTGCCAATTACACACTTGGTGTGGTGAAATAATTAGCAAGGCGCACAACAACCAATCATGGTGCTTTCAAACATAATTCTTTACAAGACCACTATATCTTGTAGGTACTCTGGTTAATCTCCTTATACAGATGGTATTACCATACAGTTTTAGGGACCCAAAACCCTAACCTAAACCCTAACTGTGAGTACTGCACAACCAATGTATGCAGTATTAGTGTCATATCCCGTTCACAACACTCAGTCATACCTCCGGAACTCACTATGACCTCCAGGAGTCTATGCGTCGACCACCGGGAGACTTTGGCAAAACCTCGGCACATTATCGGAACCTTTTATTATACTCCATTCGTACACTCCATTATCTTCATTCCTATCTTTCTTAGTCTCCATTATGATTTCCTTATATTGTATTCACCTTATGGTCTCATTCCTCATGATACATTCACATGATCCTTTCACTCCACTATCTTGCTTAGCTTATTGTTCTCATTACATTATCTCGGAGGTCTCCACATGTACTTGCATCACAAGGAGCACCTCCGAGCCTCATTGCTCTTATCATTACCTTTGGCACTTATTGCCAAGACTTAATATTTAGTATTTAAGTTGAAGTACTCTCAGTAGTGTACTTCAGTTTGTAAATTGCTTATATGATCCCCTCCACTCTTATTTGCCCTCTATTCTCAGTTTGCCTCCGATGTTGCAACAAAGGAACCTCCTGAGTTGCAATTTTGTTGTCTTGTCCCTCACTAATCCCTTTGTCTAAATTCAGGAAGTAGGATCATGGAAGGTGCAGCTTCTTATAAGCTGAAGCCAAGTCCTGGTCTCTGCAAGGTTACGTCCTTGCACCTCCGACTCTCTCAGGTGCCCTCCAAGTTACACCTCGGTCCTCTGTCTTCGTTCCATCTTCGGGACTCGCGAATCTCGTGACCTCCAAGATGCCTCCGGTTCGTGACAATTAGTATTAACTTATTTTATTATATTCAATATCATTAGCTAACCCTAACCCTAATCTGAACCCTAACCCAAACCCTAATTAATTTTATTTTGGTATGGTTTCCCAAGGAATCAAACTATTTGTAGAACAGCCTAGCTTCGGCTGGGCCCAGTATATTGTTAGATTGCCCTTGGCGCCCACTGGACTGATTTAGAAATAGATTATCCAGATTTAGGTATAAGGTGCTTATGTGCCTTTTACTTAGTTTGAGCTATCCATAGCCTGCAACGCAACACGTCACTCCCACGCTAGGTATTATAATTGATAGCAATGCATCACCTGTTCATTAACACATGTTACTAAGACTATGGCGTGATAAGTCGCCATATGTTTACTAATATAACAAATATAGGTGGATTTTACTAATATTTAATCCACAGGTCATGTATCTACCTAATAAGTAGCTTGAGAGACTCCAGAAACACGCCCTGAAGAGCTTTAAAAGCAAAACATGCAGTAACCCCTTTGTCTAAATTCAGGAAGTAGGATCATGGAAGGGGCAGCTTCTTATAAGCTGAAGCCAAGTCCTGGTCCCTGCAGGGTTATGTCCTTGCACCTCTGACTCATTCAGGCGCCCTCTGAGTTATGCCTTGGTTCTCTGTCTTTGTTCCATCCTCAGGATTCACAAATCACGTGACCTCTGGGATGCCTCCAGTTTGGTTCATGACACTCAGCTGCATAACACTGAACTTGCTCGACATTATCTACACTCCTCACACTCTCATATATTCCTTGGAGTATGCCAAATTTAATATTCTAGAGCAAATACAGACATGCTAAATTTTTTGAACTAAATGTACAGATGTCTGTGTCACATCTGTGCAAAGTCTGCACTGTCTGAGCAAAACTGCAGAGACGTTGCATGGACAACATAGTGTTTTTTCTTTGCCTGATTTTGTGGAGGAGTAGAATGACCTTCAACAGAGTCTCATAGCCCAATAAGTCATCCATATCTTTAACTGCATCATTTCCAACTCAATGAGCTCTCAAAACTTAGTTTCATGATCTCCATGACCCATACCATGACCCAACCACCATACAAATAGCTGACTCAACATGAAGGGTTAATATATATATACATGATATATACAAGACTCTTAGGAGTACTATAATCAACCATTTATTACCTGCTTATGGACATGCTCCTAAATATATACATGACTCTTAGGAGTACTATAATCAACCATTTATTACCTGCTAATGGACGTGCTCTATCTTCCGAAATTTTGGAGCCTGTTCCTTAATGTAAATGCTTGGAGCAAGGTCTATTCAGGCGAGTTGCCATCAAGCCAAGTTTCGACTACCATAGACTCTTCCCATAATCTCAATGATGATACCGTCACTTAGTCACACGTCGATCAACCGTATAGCGTGTACAGTAGGGTACCCAACTCTATGACCCATGCTAGGCCGTGGGCAAAGCCCCTGTCGATGTGATAACGGTAACAGGGACACCAAGAAACAGACTAGCGGAATTTCCAGAGAAAGCTTTTAATTTGCTCACATGAAATTTTCATTAATGTATTTATTGCAGACGGAGCTCATCACGATGAATGTAGAAGAAGAAAAAGCAAAAGCAAAGCAAAAGCAAAAGCAAAATCAAAATCAAAAGCAAAAGCAAAAGCAAAAGCAAAAGTAAAAGTAAAAGTAAAAGTAAAGTGATAAACGTGTAATGTATGTTTGCTAATGGTAGAGCTTCTCTTCGTCAGTCAGTTTGCACCATCAGACTGAGAGGCCATAAGCTTCTAATATATGGGATAATGTGCCATATGTAGATTTGATCAGATCCAAACGACGCTTGACACTCTGGGGAAAGGAGAATTCATAAAGAGGATAGATAACAGTAAGGTCATTCTGAAACAACTTACCTCGATACTCGTATCAGTAGTCATATTACGCAAATAAATTCGAAGCAGTTCGCAATCCATCATAACCTAATGTAATAGAGCAACAGTCAGAAAAGCTACTAGGCAGTGAAAAACTCTCACTATCTGATGAATATCGTGAATGGCTGTTACTTTGGTGACCAGTCCCTTGAACACGCCGTCGAAATTTCCGATGCACTTAGCAACAACAATGGCTTGTTCTAGAAGGAATTCGGCCGCATATCGCATGGTTTTCCAATCGGCCACGCTGCTCAAGGTGTCTGGATAGTTCTTCAGAAGAAGAAAATATATTGTGGAGTGCGAATACCTGTCTGTTGCTCTAATACTTTCTTGGCGTCGGTAGCCTGAACTGGATCTATGGCACGAAGAGAGGCTAACTGAGATGCGTTAGTATGTTCTAGAATAAGAATATCATTTGGATTCACCAGCATTCCAACCTCAATGTCAGGAGCGATCGTGAAGAGGAACGACGCGCCAACAACATTTGTAATATCAGGAGTAGAGTCATCGCTACTATCTTTCTTTTTATGGGACCTGAATGTTTCCTTGACAAATTTCTTGAAATTTTCAATCTGAAGCAAGTATTAGGTTAAAACAGTTATAGCCCAGTAGACTGAAACTTACATGACCGGCAGATCTAAGAAAAGTTGAGTTTTGATATTATAAAAGTGAAACATCACTACGCAGAAGGAACTAACTTATTCGCCTCGCTCTCAAGCTCCCGGATCTTGTCTTCCATTGTTTTAATCTTGCTTTCAATGTTGGTCACATTACCGGCAGCGTGCCGTTTGAGCGATTTCTGAAAGTTCTGGATTTCAGAACGAAGGATTGTCAAATCAGCGGAGATGTTGATATTTTCTTCGTTGACTTTTTTGAAATTCTGCAGTGGATCACGACATTTAATATTCAGAAGCATTTTAAATAGAAAGATAGAGATAGAGCCACCTCGATGTACATAAGGAGCTTTTCTGCTGCGTCCTTTGGATTTTCTTCGACCCTAGGCAGGACAATGTTGACTAATTCTGAGTCGGTACAGAAGTCAGGTTAATTTTAAAAGTAACATAACAAGAGATAGACAATTTCACCATCGATCATCGCTTTTATACCAGTCGCAGCCCGCCGAGAATTCGTAACGAGTTTGGTGAATTCCTGGAGGAACGAATATCAGTTTTAATCAACCAATATCAGTAGTGTAATCTGAATACACGGTGAAGTGTTTTCCATTTGGGGTAGAATAAAATTGGTTTCTTCTTTTCGTCTTGGATGACCCCCATCCTGTCGAGTTCTTCCATCTCCCAAGAGATATTTGAGAAATCTCCATTAATGGACTTTATAATTTGATCCAGATTATTGATCGCGGCTTTCGCTCGTTCACGAGTATTAGCATTATTGAGGTAGTCCGCCTGGAATTTTCCCAGATCGAAGGGCTGGTAATTTGGGGGAAGGGTGAGAGGCACTAAATCAGGCTCGCCCTTGAAGTCCGTGGCAGTACTTCCAAGGTTAAAATGCAGTGATGCGACGCCAGGACTGGTCATGGCGAAGTCGAGTAGGAATTTGTATAGAGGCAAAAGTAATGAAAGCTTAGCGCTTAGTAAACTGATCATCCGTGTTATATACTTCAGAAGATCGTTTTTCAACAAACCGGAACAACCCATACTACCGACGACAGTTCCTTTACTGGAAATCAGGAATAATAAGCAAGAGGTTTAAATTTAGGCAGAAAACTACTCCCACAATGACAGATCGAGCAATATCGAACCAATCCCACGTAGCCATAACATGCATGCCGGTTTGTCAACGTGCACGAGGTGTAACGTACACTGCCTCATGCTTCAGTATCATTAATTTGTCCCAACTCAACCACGGAGTCTTCATTCTTCTTTACGTGATAGGCATTAGCAAGAACAGGCGCTGTCTTCTAGAGCATCGTGTCCTACAGCAGGCAAAGTAATATTAGGGACTCGTAGAAGAGATATGCCGGTGGCATCGGATATCCGAATTCATGGCCTATTGCCGCGACTAAACGGCACGATCCGATTCAGCTCGAGATGGTTAAATTAAAGCTCTAGTGAACTCGAGCTACCTCGAGGTGCTTTTTGACTCGGTCGCTCGATAGATTGGCAAATTGCAATGCTTGTATGAAGAAAGATAGAAGTGTCGCCTGCCAATCCAGAAATGGATAAATTATTATGAGAGTGCTTCATTATTTTGACTACCTGTTCACAGGGTGCGATGCTCAGTAAAAAGAGAAATTTCACGACAGTCAAGCAGCGGTGTACCATGCAATATTCAGATTGCAAATTGGGTGACTATTGCATGACTTATTTTTTTTGAGTATTGCATGAATGTGGTAGCATTCATCCTACTTTCTGAACCATGCTGTTAATTCTATCACTTTAGGTTATACTCGAGGATCTGCAAGAGAAACAGAATGGCAGGACATATGGCAATTGTGCTCAGGATTCTTGTTCACGTTACACAAAGGGCTCAAATCGACGCATTTCGACGAGCCGTTGAGCTCCGATTTGCCCACAAAATTCCCGTTTGAGACATAACGAAATTGTCGTATTTGGCTGTTCACAACTGTATATTATGTACCTTCATAGATTCTCGTGAAATTCATCCGTACTCGCGCTATACCTTTGGAAACCTTCAAGACAATGCTTACCAGTCGAGCCAGAAATTATCACATGGATTCAGAATTATAAATGTCATATCTCCCCATGACATATGCGTATTCCTTTATGGACTACCGCTCTCATGACCGGAAGTTATGGTCGAAATAGGATCTCCATCAACTGGTACACTAAGTCTCTTTAATCTACATGCTGCTCTTTCGTAGAGAAGCGGATAGGTAAGCTATTTGGCTGTCGCGCGATTTTGACGACAAGCTCTTCACATGGCGTCTCACAATCTAGCACTGATTGATAGGACGACAGATCAAAAAGCTTAAAATTTGAAATAAAAGTAGGGTCCTGACGGATGGTTGAAATCGAAGCAATTGGGTTAGTGAACTTTATAAAATAAATTTATTTCATGCTTTCAGCTTTTCAGCTTGAATTTTTTCTAAACTCGTATCTAAAGTTTTTCAGAAGTTTTCAGGTGACCTGAAAATCCATACTTCCTGGGGTGATTATAGATATATAAATCTTAGTACTCAATGATTTAGCATGGCACAATGATAATAGATGTTTTGGATTTAGCCTACTGTGAAGGCGATTCTGCGAATAAATCGATAAGGAATCCAAGATTCCGTCGTCACATATTTGAATTACCAATATTATTCTGGTTGCATCAAAGTCGCCACATTATGGGGACCTTTCAATTGTATCAATTTTTTCATTTCTTCACATTGTTCTCCTGACATGAGGCATTGTGTTTCAGAAAATCGTGTCATACGGCAGACAAAACATACATGGTGAAATAGATGCCGGTGGCGTCGGATACTCCAACTCCTGACCTTGAGGCAGACTGACTGACCTCGATCGACTTGGGCTTGCTCAAGCTTGGTTACGACACACATCTTGCTAAACCACCTTCCCATAAAAGAAGCTTTTACTCTTAAATTGAATATATTTTCTTGCAACTTCCAATTAGGATCTCTACACATTTCATGTTATTTGGTGTGAATTCATGGAAGCTATGAGTTATAAGAAGCTGATCAAACAGTATAATATGAAATCTTACTCGTGTTTCCCTGATGCCAATTTGAGATCTGGGTACTGGGTAAACGTATCAATTACCGCGATCGTGAATCAGCCCCAATCCTGCATTCGACTGGAGATTATATGTATGAAGCTGTTCGTCCATTTATGGTTAGAATTCTCCTATGAGTTCTCGATCTGGAAATAAAGGATCACATTTCCAAATATCAACTTCTGCTTCACTGAGCTTCTGTAAACTATAAAGTCCCTACTAGTATACATGCGGCACGCCTCAAATTACTCACATTGAAATGTCTGATGCCTACAGCGCCAATCCTCCCAAATACTCCGACCCATCGGCTGTGGATGATATTTCGTCTCTCCTCAATACAGCGCTTGCGGTTCAAGATAGCTTTGCAAAAATCAGAGATGGACTAGAACGTGTCGATGATATCAGTGAATCCCACCTTCTTCCCCGACTTCTGGAAGCGGACAAGGTATGCGTCTGTAGCGCCTTCAATCTGCCTTTTCTCACCTACCATCTCAGAAATATTTGAAACTCTTGAACAAATCTCGTGGCTCAGCGACCAACTTATATGCTGCTGTCCAAGGTTACTTCTCTCCACATAGAGCAAGTAGTCTCTAATAAGTCTTTAATGCATATGGTGTGATCTCCAGAGTTCCTCAATGTCGCCCTTCCAATTGCTCTTGATATCCAACATCCTATCAATGCCCGGGTTGAAGTGGTCAAAGAGTCAGCAGACAAGGTAAATAAGTATCGAGCGAGAAATATATCACTGACGCATCGCAGATCGCACGTTCAGCCCAAGAAGATCTCCGGCCTTACGATC
>JASFDE010000572.1:0-10413 GCA_036937135.1 Nidula niveotomentosa
ATAATATACTTCGAATCTTGAATATACGTTATCTTCTCATTTTGAATATCACTGTAACCTATAAAGAGTACCTTCAATACTGTGGAGATAGATATACCGTGTAGTCGTAAATAGAGGGTTCATGCATGAAGCACGACCTTCATGAGATGGTGCAGGTAACATAAGAGAGGACTCGGAGGAATGGGGTGGCGCCGAGGTCCCGTCATGCCACTTTGGCGAGGGATTTATCTGAGGAAACTGCCAACAATGGAACTCGGGGATTCCCGGTCCGAGAATAAACCACGGACGGGGTTTACGGTCGTAGCCAAAGTTAACACACTCTTCCATCTCGAAACAAGTTCATCGCGCCGTTGGTACCAACCATCATCCAAACCAACTCCATTCACTCACCAATCTCCCCTGTCCGCAGATACATGAACGGCTTCAAGCTTCAGCTCTCGCTGGCAAAGTACGGGTTCTCCTTGTGAAAAGTTGGCAAGCTGCGCTTTGAGAATAGAAATACGAAGTGGCCTGTTCCACTGTTTCATGATCCGGGTGCTCACGCTCACTTCGCTGACTATTCCCTCATCACCACAGCCATGTCGCGCAGTCGTTGGCTATCAGCAGGCCATCAGCCGCGTTCGATGCTGGAAGGACAATGACTGGAGGCTACACATATGGCTTTGTATCCGGCTCATGTGTTCCAGCTTCAGCTCACTACCTTTTGTGCCCTAGCGTGATCTCCCCTGGAGCCCCTGCTAGCGCCGCCTGCGATCGTGATGGCACGAATACCGCAAGCGCGTCCAGGAGGACGTATCAAATGCAAACACTCGGAGAAGAAGTGCTCCCACGGAGATGAGGGCTGTCCTCTGGGGGTGCGGTATCGCTTCGCATTGCTGATCATTCGCTGTTGATGAAGGCGCCACGTGCAGAGTGCAGCCGAGGCGCGAGTGTCGTTCGTCGCCTTTGACCTTTCGTTCTTGGCCGCTTTGCTCTGGTGGCAATGTATCTTTATGTGGAGTTATATATGTCTAACTAAATTCCTATTCCACATTGAACCCTCTCCTCTCCCCAACCTCTATCCTTGCCCCAGTTGGCATGCCTTATACTCTACCGCCATATGTAGGTATTGTCGGCAAGCATCACCTTCCGCTCTCCCCTCGCTGCTCAACCCTGATGCTCCCTCAGCCATTTACCGACGGAAGCAGGGCTACTCCCAGCCCCTCCCTGACGATAGCTCAATGCCACGAACTTGTCTCGCCGGACCGTTGACCGGGATTCGAGTGGTGGCGATGTTGGCGGCGATGGAAGTGGGAATGCTCTTCAATGCGTGCGCCCTTCACCTTTCTCATCCACTACCAAGCCTGATGATCCTTTAGGTTCCGATTTACATCTGCCGAAGTAGGGCTCGTCCTAAGAATATGATGCTGTGATTGAATGGGAAATATCAGAGTGCGTGATGGGATGTCCGTAGCTGCAAGATCTAGAAGATATATGCATGATTGGTTTTCCCATTCTTTCTATCGATGTTCACCGTTCTTTACCCTCAATATCCTTACATACATCGTATACCGTTCGCTACTATTTTTCCTCTTCGTTTCACTTTTGACTCTCCGCTTGACTCGAGTTGATAAAAATTGCATTTACAGTCGCAGTCTCGACCGACATTGTTGGCTTCTTTCTCGGAGACTTTCTATCTACGACTCTCGCTCAAGAGCACCATTGAGACGCCTGTTTTCTCTAGGTGGAGTTGTACGTAACGGACTGCCTTTCCTTTCTACAAGACCCCTTTCCGACGCTAAGAGCAGGCCTCTTCAGCTACCGGTACGCATGCTCTTCCGCTCTCCCACCCGCTACCTATTCCTATTCTCTTCATAGGTCCCGTCGAGACAAGATTGCAGCGAGCACGATTGTCGATCATGCGCAGCTGGGAAGATGTACAGTCTTATTGTTGACCTGAGAATGTACCGAAGGTGTACGTGTGCGTTGAGACGCGGGAGGAGATTGATTCCTCTGGAAGTGCTCATGAATACAAGAGCTGTGTAGGACGGCAACAAGGTCTTTATAGTCCATTGTTCCTTGCGTCCTCTCCTCTTTATACCGGATTCCGTTCATTCGATCCATATTATATTTAGCTATTCCTTCTCTTTTCTCGGTTTATTACTTTCACGCTCCTCCATTTATCTTATGCCGCTCACATTCTTCTTCCTCGGTGTTCACCCTTCATGTTCTACTTGAGTCGAACTGAGAGCTTTCTTACCGGAACCTACTTCACCAGGACCATTGTCGACCGATTCCTCCCCAGTTTCTCGTCACATTCATCTATCGCTCATCAGTGCCTTTGAACCAATGTTCGCCAGTAAATATGTACAAACTATGCACGCTCACCACGCTCAGCCACGGCAATTTCTGGTTGCCCCCTTTGAAAAGCACGTTGTTACGTGCCACATGAGAATGGGCTCTCGAAGCGGGCACAACTATGTGTGAACAGTCACGCTCATGTCTGAGTCTGCTCAAGGCACGCCTTTTCAACAGGAGGGAAACATTACATTGGTGGTCGTGAGTACGTGGACTTGCACTCTTTCCTCCTGAAGGCTTCTTCCCCATTCTTGCCTTGAAAGGAGGCTGTTGAGGGAATTTTCCACTTCTCCCTCCCCACTTCCTGTGGTTCCTGTATATCCTGTCGAAGCTACTCGTCAGTCCATCTCACACGCGCGTTCTATTTACCACCCTATTCTCTCAGTAGGCTCCCGATGAAACAGAGTTTATGCAGGTAGATAGAAGTAAAGCATATTTCTTAAGTGTGTCACATGCATTCATAATGCAAACATTGTAAGTTTGTTATTAAAATGAAGGCACATCAACTTAATTACACTTCATTACGGACCACGGAGCTGAATGTTCTATTCCCGCTCCCATATATTAGAATTTAAGAGAGGCTTTTTGTTTGTTTGAACATTTTAAAACATTGCTTAAAGACTTGTCCTTTAGTGCACTGCTTCTAATTGTACTCTCGGCGAGCTCGGTAATAGACCTGTTTAAACAAAATTTGGTGTCTAGGACGTTGATTGTTTATTCAAATATACCATGCATTTACTGCTCTGATACCGTTTCATCTCAAGCATGGACTGAGGATATGCAAGAAAAATATAAGCTTCGTAACATTTCCTATTCCATTTTTCATCTGATAACAACCAGGGATCCCAAAGCTTGTGTGTCGATACCATCTTTCTGAGACTAATTAGGATCATAAACATCGACCCGTTCAGGTTTGTGCATTGCGGCGTGGTGGTATCGATGGCCTTTAGCCCAGCCGCGAATTTATCCCAATTGACACAACGATGCTGTGTTCTGAAGTCGTTATATGGAAGATCGACAGAGCTGAGCCAATGATAGCTGTAGACGTTCATGCCTGGTGTGCACATCAGCTTCTGGCGGAGCATTTCGATGCAATGATCTAGCTCCCAGCGTAATCATTCGTAAAACTTGACAATGATTAAAAAATTTCAGCCTCGACCTACCTTTGTGAGTAGTTCGCTCTTCCATTGGCTCGACGACCATATCTTCGTCAATGTTCTCGTAATACTTCATATAGGTGTACTTTCGAATGTAATTCTGAAAGCCGTAGAGCATGAATTAATGTTTGAATGTTCGTTATAAGATAATGCACATACCAAGCAATGAAAGTCGTGGAAGGCTTCGATGCCGACCATATACTCATTAGTACCAGGATATTGGACGAGGCCTCGAGTCTTGTTTGCGTTTTCGAGAACTTGCCTGGAGACGCCGATCTCCCACACTAATCAAATCATGAACGCGAGACCAGTTAACTTGATAGATTGGAATATGATAAATAAGAATCACGACCGCTGATTTCTGCCCATTTAGAATCGAGATTTGGATTCGGAGTACCTTGATACTCTGACTTGTCCTCAAAGTGTCCGTCGAACATTTGCATCTGGAATGAAATTGCCTCATGTCTAAGCGAATCTAATGGATTAGGTGAGAAGGCTGAGGTTGGTGATCAACCTAAATGGTACACACCCCAAGTAGTATCGATGCAACTCAATTCGCTTTTGCTTGAATTGAGTGACATGCCAGAAAAGAATCCGGCAACACGGCTGGCGAGGAAGATGATGAAACAGGCGGTGGGTCGTGCTAGCATGAGATATAATCTGCCTGCAGATACCATTTTCTTGTCAATAGCATCTGTCTTAGCTTCCTCATCTCCAAGTAAAGGAAATTTGCTTTCTTTGAGGTCGCTTGTGTGAAGAGGCTGATACGTTTTCGAGAACGAATGGAGAGTCATACAGTATAAAATAGTAAGACGAGCTTAGACGATAGATGTAGAAATTGGGGGACGGATAGCGGTTTTTGAGTATAGAATGTATAAATATACGTTGGATCGAATCTACTATGTAGACTTAAATCAATGCCAGATTTCCGAAAAGCCCATTCATTTTGGCACATGAACCCGAAGATGACATGAGGTATTATAATTTATAGAAGAAAATCAGATCTCTTTTCTGATGTGCATCCACGCAAGATTGATTACCCAGACTTCCATTGCCGTACTATCGAATATTTTTTGCAGTTTATCTTCGATACCGGGGTTCGATGGTTATTCTATGCTTTCCCCAAATATCCACTGGTACTCGAGTAACCGCATTTGTAGTCAATAGTGCCGTTACAGGATTCAGCTGCACCTCCCCGTCTCCTCTCAGATCATCCGGATACTTTAACTTTCCGGATGGACTGCATAGTTATCGTGGGCTTAGCCTTTATAGTATCTAGCACATTTCTCCGAGACAATTCGCCACGAGATCTACCTTGCTTTCTTCTGAGAAATGTATAGCATATCTGCAGGCGAGATCGACAAACTTGGATGTACCACGAATTGCATAAGCAGGCAATATATGGGTACAAACGCTTTATAGAACTAATCTGGGATGTGAAATGGCATGATTTAGAAAGATGTACAACTTTCGTCTAATTTGAAAATTTAAGTGTGTGTACGCGTCCATATATAGCTTATCCTGTTGTATTGTATCCCGAAAAGTCGATGTGCGTTTTTTGCTCACCACCTTGATATAAAAACATAGTCCCGGGCGTCGCGAGCCTTTCGAATCAACTCACTTTACAACCCTTTCATTCTTATCTAAGATGAGTGCTGCTATACTCCATATGGGTAATCCATTTCTGGGACACCTGACTATGCCGACAGTAACGTTCTTGTTTTCACTTTCAAAGTTGCTTCGTTCTATTTGTATGACCATATTGGTAAGGAGCCCTGACATATCAGTAATAGTTGATGACACTCTGAAAGCTTCGGAATAATTAGAATATTTGTAAGTTGTAAATCACCATCACCTTTGCTAAGTGACGCATGTTACTGATTGCCTTAATGAGCATCTGTATGATCGATTTCTAAGATCTAAACACATATCTTCGAAGCGCCCGATTAGACGAACCTTCACTGGAATTTTTCTTGAGAGGAAGGGCGTCGTTCATACGGAATTCGGATGAGTTATTCTGTTCCATCTGTCAGCTGGTTCGCAACTCCAAGGATATGCAAGTGTCCATAGTTCACACTGAAGTGGCCGTTCACAAAAGCCTTATTACCCTATTCAGACTATCTATCCAAACATTAGAACTGTGCGCGCGGAGAAGATATTATGACCACTCTTGGCTACTGCAATTTATGCGACAAGGGCAATTCTTCGCCGGAAGGGTGTGGTAATGTGAATGAAAGCTTTTTAACACGTTGCAAGATTATGTGCTTAATTGCGAGACAATCAAGAATCATCCCGCCAGTTACTAGAGCGATCGAAGTGTATTATACATCAGCTAATTCTTTATACATCATTACACGTGCGAATAAATCTTCCTGTATTCCAGAAAGGTATATTAAAACTTGCTACAATTTACATACGAAGAGGATCTTCTACGAAGACCTTGGTATCAAAGCTGCTCACCCTATTCTCCTTCGCCCACTGTTTAACCTTCTCAAAGTTTCTACACGTATGTTGAATCTCTGCAACTTCTTTTGCTTGTTGTGCCTCGTAATCCCAAACCCATGGATGAGGAGAGATATCAACAGAGCACATCAACGATTGCCTCAAAGCATCCACGCAGTGAGAAATGTGTTCTATACCCATCAGCTCGTGGGTAGGATCGTAGTGCTCAGTGGACCAAATACGTTTGCGGATCATATTCTGTGGCAAATTTTGAATAATAAGTATTGATGTCTTAGCAAATAATCCGAGCAACGCAACACACCAGGCAATGGAGGAGGTGAAATACATTGAGGGATACCACATAATATCCAGGATCACCTGGTATCGGAACAGTTTTATTCACAAGTTGTGCAGCTGCATCCGTTGGAATCCTTGTGATTCCAACTTCGAGGGGGGAGATTATTAGGATATTACTTTATATTTTGCATATAATATCTTCCAATACTTACAGCTATACAGATCTTCCCAAGCTTGGTCTCTTTCTGGTGTTGAGGCTCCCTGGTAAATGGTTTCCGCACCAGCAAAGCCTCCAGTAAAGACTATGTTCTGGAGCTCTATCAGATGCTGAGCGGGTGCTAAATAATAGTTTTAGAGGCTGTTCATATGAACGAGAGATCAGGACCAAATTCACTTACAGTAAGTGAACACTTTGTCGAGTTTGCATAATAGGCTCATGCTAGCATCGTTGGAACCAGAGACGACGGCATAGACGAGGATCAAGGAGAGAAAACAACTGACGATCCATGGTGCTCGATTAAAGTTCTTGTGGAAACGCTGCCTCTTTAGGATGGGCTGCCCACTGTCTCGTCTTGCCGCACTATTCTCCGTGTGCGTATCTGAAAGTAGAGAGTGTGCCTCTTCGTCGCTGTACTGCGAAGAGGAGCAGCTATCTTTGTTATGCTTCATGACCAATCAGGAGCAGGAGGAATAATTAGTTGATCATTCGTACCAACTGGCCTTTAAAATAAGAAGTAATGGCATAGCATAAATGGGGCCATTGTCCAAGTAAGGGAGCTCATGACTAGCCCTATTACCCGTAACAGGCAATCACGGAACCTCCAATAATATGATTTTGTTGAGTAAAGGTACCCCATTCGTGCGTTACAACTTCAGCACTGGCATATGGCCTGAATTCATCATTAAATCCATCCGGAATAACAATACAGAGTAAATTAACTGGCGTCCGTCAGTGGTGGACAGTCTTCTTAAGATAGAAGCATACGACGCTTTCATATTTGCCTCAAGGTGAAGGCCATAGTCCATGTGAGTTGGTTCACTGACTTAACCGACAACACCGACAGGACAGCGCTCCTCATTGTTACTCTATTAAAGCTCCATTAATCCTTATGCCCAATAATGAGGGCATGGCAGTACTCGAGGAGTTGGCTCCCGGCAATATCGGAAGTGGATGTTTCTGATCGCCTTTTCCGAGCTGATGGGGAAGGGATATGTTAGCACGAACCGGAGATCCCTGAGACCCCCGTAAAATTAGAAAGAGCTATCAAATTTAAATATAGACAATCTCTTCCGACTCCTCTCGTTCTGGTGCCTAATAATAAACTTTTCTGTCCATCTCTGACAGTAAGTCGAAATGAAATCGATTGATACACTATTCCGAGGGTTGCATGACATCAGCATGCTCACATCAGTTAGCAGTATTCTCATCTCAACTTGGATGTCTACCTTGAACCCCCGCATTCTTTGATTTAGAACTATTCCTTTTTTCTAAATTTAGTGAAAGGTCATACATTATTTATATATTTCCCTCTCTGTCTAAACGTACACGAGCTAAATGTATAAGAAGGGAGATATCCAGTACATAGACCAGCCAAGGTCATCCTCTCTGGAAAAGTCCTTCAACTCCCTGCTGTACTCGACATCTTAACGCAATTTCAAGGAATTATGAAGTTCATTGCTCTTGTATCTCTCGCTGTCTTCATGGGCAGCATGGTCACTGCTGCACCCCTGAAGGTAATTATATTCCTATTAAAGTAGAGACAGCACTGAATAAAACGATGTCTATCGTCTATCATTTATTCAAGGCTCGCGAGTCTGACGTAGACGAGGCGTCCACACGCAGCCAATGGACATACCTGAAGGTGGTATAAAATTTTATAACTAAAACTGTAAAAAAAAATACTAATTATTATTTACTGCAGTCCCGCGCTTCTGACGTCGATGAAGCATCTACGCGCAACCAGTGGACCTACTTGAAGGAGGTAGGATGTTCAATTTCATAAAAATGCAAGCTTATATGGCTTACGAATTATTCTTTTCTAATTTTTTCTAGGCTCGCGCGTCTGACGTTGATGAAGCGTCCACACGTAGTCAGTGGACCTATTTGAAGGTGGTAAGCTATTCGAATTCTAGAATACAAACCGACCAAAAAACTAATTTTATTTTTTGCCTATAGGCTCGCGAGTCCGATCTTGAAGTAGATATTTGAACCCTAGAAATCAAAGGTTGGAATATACAATAACATATCTGTATTGCAGGCTCGGACCTCTGACGTCGATGAAATCTCCACCCGTAGCCAATGGACTTATTTGAAAGTGGTTCACATTTAAAGTTTTGAAATTGAAGAAAATACTGACCATTATTCGTCGTAGGCTCGCGCCTCTGATGTGGATGAGGCGTCCACTCGTAGTCAATGGACCTATTTGAAAGAAGCGCGCGACAAGGAGGCAAGCAGTTGAATCTCAGGAGAGAACGTTTGGAGAAAATACTAATATCTGTAACTTAAGGCTCGCGCCTCCGAAGATGATGAGGCGTCTACGCGCAGCCAGTGGACCTATTTGAAGGAGGTTCGCATTTCAAGAGGTTAGAAGCCAAGAACAGATTAAATACTGACTTTTACCCGTTACAGGCCCGCGCCTCTGATGTTGATGAAGCGTCTACCCGTAGTCAGTGGACCTACTTGAAAGAAGCTCGCGATAACCTGGAGGTAGGCGTATAAAGCTTGGAATCCAAGTTGAGGTTTGGATAAGATACTGACTATCCCTATCCTTTACTTTTAATATAGTCCCGTGCGTCTGATGTCGACGAGGCGTCCACGCGCAGCCAGTGGACCTACCTGAAAGCTGCCGAGAATTAACTTACTGAATGTGGGTATCATGATTGCCACCAAGCCTTTCAAATGACTACAACTAGGAATGCTTCTTGTATAAATTTCATTGCATGTCTTCCTGTCGTCTCATAAATCTTCATAAATCTAACCATGTACACGGTTAAAATGAAATAGCCGTTTAATTTTGTGTGAACTTACAAATCTGATGAAGTGCCCATCCCGTATGGGTTCTTTTAAGTGCAAGTCAACATTCATCATTAGATTGCACGTTCCTCCTCCGCTGTCTACTGACGGCACACATTCTAGTTAATATTTTCACATGAATGCTGCGACGAAAGCAGGAGGACAGGATGAATTGATTCTGGAGGTCTTTACGCCATCAGCATATTACCTGTTGCCAATATTTTCGCATGTGATCGCACTATATTCCGCTCGCTGCCCCACCATTCTGACGCGTTGCTCCAACGTTGGCCTCAAATTGATAACGGCAAGCGCCCAAGACGTAGTGACTTCTGCCTCCCATCATCAGAAAGGGTGTAGTCTATATTGCAGTCGTTCATTTTGCAGTACTGAACACCAAATGAAGTCCATGAGGATCGCGAGCCGACGAGATTTGGTCTGAGTAGCGTCGACCAACGTTGGCAAGCAACAGTCCATGGGCTGATGGTAGCAGGGAACGCCAGAGGGGATTTTAGAGTGCAGCAATACTCCACTAATTATCAAAAAGAGTAAAATGTACCTAGATAAGACGAAATAATAAATGGTAAGATGTTTGTATAGATCGAAAGCTAAGGTATATCAACCACGGCGATGCACCCTACGCAGTACTCCTGGGGCTCTTTCTGTGGCTCACATACCTCTGGAAGGGAGTAGTCATATGAACCCGTTCGCACTAATTGTAACTAACTGTAGAGCTTATTTCTACGCCCGGCGTATCAGAATGTGCATTCCCGCTACCTCGCGGATATCAAATGTTGCCGGTATTGTTTCTATAGATAAAATTTCCAGAGACTCTTGAAAACATTACCATTATAGCCCTTCTTAATCCGAATCTCCATATACATGGTTTGTAATTTAGCCATCATTCCGTTGGTCAACAATTCAGGGGCAGTCTTGAGCATTAATTTAGAGTTTTGCCACCGAAATAATAGCAAATAAAAATTTTGGCACCTTGTAAATAAATTTCGTACAATGCTATGGATCCAATGGGCGATGAAAAGTTTTGATTGTTTTTCGAGCTCTCATCATGCAATTTGTCAGGTCGAACTAAGTCAAAAGTAGAATATCTCACACTGACTTCAGGAATTATCTTGGTTTAAAGTTAGAGAATTTTACTACGTTTACAATTTC
>JASFDE010000573.1:0-10375 GCA_036937135.1 Nidula niveotomentosa
TGCTCACCCCTGGCTCCTGCTGGCTGAAAACAGGAAGTAAGTGGCTGTTTGTTTATAATGGAGGTGTTCACTGCTCACTCCTAGCTCCTACTGGCTCAAAACAGACAGTAAGTGGCTGTTTGTTCATAATGGAGGTGTTCACTGCTCAATCCTGGCTCCTGCTGGATGAAAGCAGACAGTAAGTGGCTATTTGTTCACAATGGAAGTGTTCACTGCTCACCCCTGGCTCCTGCTGGCTGAAAACAGACAGTAAGTGGCTGTTTGTTCACAAAGGAGGTGTTCAATGCTCACCCCTGGCTCTTGCTGGCTGAAAACAGGAAGTAAGTGGCAGTTTGTTCATAATGGAGGTGTTCACTGCTCACCCCTGGCTTTTGCTGGCTGAAAATAGACAGTAAGTGGCTGTTTGTTCACAATGGAGATGTTCACTACTCACCCCTGGCTCTGGCTTGCTGAAAACCGGAAGTAAGTGGCTGTTTGTTCACAATGGAGGTGTTCACTGCTCACCCCTGGCTCTGGCTGGCTAAAAACAGGAAGTAAGTGGCTGTTTGTTCATAATCGAGGTGTTCACTGCTCATGCTTGGCTCTGGCTGGCTGAAAACAGGAAGTAAGTGGCCATTTGTTTGCAATGGAGTTGTTCACTGCTCACCCCTGGCTCTGGCTGGCTGAAAACAGGAAGTAAGTGGCTGTTTGTTTATAATGGAGGTGTTCACTGCTCACACCTTGCTCCTTCTGGCTGAAAATAGGAAGTAAGTGGCTGTTTGTTTATAATGGAGGTGTTCACTGCTCATCCCTTGCTCCTTCTGGCTGAAAACAGGAAGTAAGTGGCCATTTGTTCACATTGGAGGTGTTCATTGCTCACCTCTGGATCCTGCTGGCTGAAAACAGGAAGTAAGTAGCTATTTGCTCACAATAGAGATGTTCACTGCTCATCCCTGGCTTCTGCTGACTCAATACAGATAGTAAGTAGGAGTGTTCAATGAATTACCTTTGCTCATGCTTGGTGAAAATAGGGAGTAAGCAGCCCTCTTTCACAAGCTAGATCAATCTTTCCTGATATTTCTTTGTTGTAACTTATTTTAGCATGTAAGAAAAAATTGTATTTCAATATTTTATTTATGACATTTATTAATTATTTTACTTTATCAGTGGGTGAGTTGTATTTCCATTATGTTAATACTGTCATTGATGCTTGTTACTAAATGCTGATCTTTCATGTTTAGCAGGTAATTTTGACACTATGTGTATAATGCTAATTTGACATGATGCTTGATGGTTTTAGAATGTAAGTTTATGTGATCTGTAATTTTTTAGTTTGCTTTACATTTTCATTAGGTTGTTGAACATTATATGAAGCTCAAAAATCTTCCACAAAATTCAAGATCTTGAATTCTGCTGTGAGTATTTATGTTCCAATCTTTATATATTTTTTCTTTTCTGCTATTTATATTTGGTATTTTAGTTTATTTGTTATTGGAAGCCAGCTTTACAAATATGTCAAAATGTATGAAAACACTGCATTTATTCAAATAATATAGCTGTTAGTTGGCATATTGGGTACAAATGAGTTATTTCTTGGGGGTTTGTATATAGAGAAGTGATATTGCAGGTGTAAAATAAAGAGGTGCTACTCTTGATGTTTGGTCCTCAATGCTCATTGTTCACATTCAGAAGGTAATTTTCCAAATTCATATATTTCATACCAATTAGATGTTGCACTACATTGTTTTTGAATATAAGTTTATATATGATCTGTAATTTTTCTACTTTTTTCTATACTTTTTTTTAGGTGGCCACAATAGTATATCTTTTAAAAAAGGTTAATATAATACTTGTGTGAAAATTGCATCATATACATTTTGTTATATATCTACTCAAAAATTATAATTTATTTTCCAATGATGTATACTAAGAAATAAAGATTGAATTAAATTGCTTGCAGAAATATAAGATATTTATCTTTGAAATTTTACATAACAATTGGACAAACATGCATACATTATGACTAAAAGCTTATGATATTACCTGTGTATTTCAGCCATCCTTTAGGGGTTTAGATGTGTAGGATTTAGGGAGAGTAATGAAGTTGCAATGGATAATGTCAGGATTCACTATATCCAGGGAATATAGATGACACATGGAATATTCTAGAACATGGGACATCTAGAACATTTTCCAATATAGATAAGGACAGTAGTATTTAAACCCCTCATGTACAGTAGCTAGCCTCTGCTTCAATTTCTAAGGAATTCCACTGTTTAAAGAATATCTTAAGTCATTGGATATCTCACTCTATCCTTCTCTCCTCTGCTCAAGCTTGGTGTTGGGAGCCTTGTCATCCTGATGGTGTTTCCCTAATAGAAGATTGAAGCTTCCATGACAACTCCACTCCTCTCTCTTATCACTCTTTACCATCACTACAGTTATCAACTAGCAGTTGGTACAGTGAAATGGTTTTCACACTCAGGCTGCAGCAGATGTATTGTGGAGCTTTTAAAAACTATTTAAATCAATAGATGGGCTATTTGTTTTACTGGGGCATTTTTTTTATCAATACCAAATATGTTTTCTACAATGCTATGAATATTTTGATAGAAGGGTCCATTTTTTGCAATTCCTAAACACTGATACACATGAGTGGAGATTGGTTGCTGAGCAATCAAAAGTTGATCAATTCATGATCTTCTAGTTATCTTCATCATCAGGTGCCTCATTGCTGCTTGCTGCTTCTTCCTCTTCCCTGAAATCCTCCTTCTCCTCATTGTTCACCTCCTCCTGATGCTTTGGCTTTGGAATGGGCTTCAATTTTGGGCCCATTTTTGGCTTGGGTTCCTTGAATTGATGCCGCCTCTCATGCTTTTTTGCCTCTTCCTTCCTTTTTTTCCATGCTGCAACATTCTTGTGATACTCCTCTGATATCACCTTGTTCTTTAGCTTGTGTTCCATCTTGGCTGCTTTCCAAGCAGCTAGTTTGGCCTTGTAACCTGCAGCTGCCTACTGCCTTTCTGCTTTCTGCCGCTCTTGGTCCTTCTGCCACCTTGTGAACTTGAAAACTTGTTCATAAAATTCATCACTGGTGAGCACCCTTGGTAACCCATCTCCCAACAAGCTTCCCTTTTGCCTTCTCCCTCTCCTTCTCTTCCCTATATGCAAGCTGAAAGTGCAATTTATTGCAGTAAACCTCATTCAGCAAATTTGATGCCTGCAAGTCCATTACATGCTTCAAAAACTGTGTGCCCATCTCCTGAGCCTCTTGAAGAGCTGCAATCAACAAAATCTTGTTTCAAGTCTTTAGGATGATTGATAGAGCATTGAAAATGCTGTGGCCAAGAGTAATGGGTTCAGTATGTGTTGAGGGCATGAGAGAAGATATGCAAGGTTGGTCTGTGAAATGTCTGTGATGGCTTTTTTGAAGGCAGTGTGGCTAGGTCCTGGGTTTAATGTGGCAAAAGTGGGAGAGTGGTGTGCTTGTGCTCTCATTTATTGTCTCCAAACCCATGTTGCTCAGTGACAGCTTCTACAGCAGATCTATGATCTTTCTCACAGGTGTCAGTGGTGGGAGCAGAAACTCACCTTTGCCAGACAATTCTTTTGCAGGTGTGAGCATATCATCTGTAACAACTTTTGGATATAAAGGACTGACATCAGTCTTCCAGAATGCAGAAAGGATATTGTCTTTTGTGAGAGCACAAATGTGAGCACATTCATAGACTTCAAGAAAGGTTGTCTTATCAATAACTTTCCCATGTTCCCACAGCCATTTGTCCCTCTTGTTGCTCAAATAAGACAGCAAATATCATGACCCTGAGGCCCTGGTAGATATGCATGGTATGTGCAGGGTAAAAAAGAACAATGATTTGGTTCATGCAAGCATGTTGGAGGAAGGTGAGTGTGTAGTGCAAGTTGTGGCCATCAACTAGAAGTAAGTGCCACTCCTTTCCACATCTTGATTAATTGTTTTCTTAGCTGTTTCTTTGTCAAAGATCTTGATCCATTCAAAACTTATCTTGATATTTGTCAAGGACCAGTTTCCCCAATAGTTTTAGCTAGAAGGGGGATTGTATACACAACAGTGCTATGTTGGAAATGTCAGTAACATCAGAAGCAGGTTCTGATAGTAATGCTAGTCAGAATGAACAACTTATGTGTTGTGCCCTTCCAGTTCTTGTTGGGTTCTATTTAGCAGAAATAGTCCACATGGTGGAAGCTAACTGAGTGTTGGAGCAGTTGTCAGAGACAACTGATGGTTAGTTGACAACTAGAGTCCACCTGATCTCATGGAGGAGTGCAAAATACTGTCCAAATGCCAACTGTACAAAAAATACCAATCCCAAATTTTGGCAAAATAATGATGCCAAGGCTAATGCTGAGGCTGATCCCAATGCTGAGGCAAATGCCAATGCCAATGCCAATGCCAATCCCAATGTAAAGGCCAATCAATTTCCAATGTCTGAACACAACAGTAGGCCAAATGCCTACTGAACAAAAATACCAATCCCAACTTTCAGTAAAATGCTGATGCTAATGCTGATGTCAAGGTCAATGCCAATGCCAAGGCCAATCCCAATGCCAAGGCCAATTCTGATGCAGAGGCCAATCCCAATGCAGAGGTCAGTCCTGATGAAGAGGCCAATGCAGAGGCCAATGCATCTCCAATGTCTGGACACAACAGTAGGCCAAAATGCCAACTGTACAAAAAATACCAATCCCACTTTCAGCAAAATGCTGATGCCAAGGCCAATTCTGATGCCCAGGCTAGGTCAGCATTTAGCCTATAATTGGCATCAGCATTTTATTTAGATCAGGATTTGACTAACTGTTGGTATTGACATTTAGTTAATGGTTGGCATCAGCATTTTTCCTATGCACCAGCATTTGGCTAATGCTTAGCATCAGGCATTTGAAATGTAGCTCCAATCCCAATGTTGACAGTAGTCTAATTCCCTAATTCCAATGCTGGCTGTCTCTCACATGCTAACTGCAGAGACAGCCAAATGCAGAGTGTGAATGAAGACCAAGCATAGAATGCATGCTGATGCCAAGTGAATCCAATTGGCAATCCTGACTTTCACCCATATGCTGACCACAGGCTAAATTGAGATCCCAACTTCCACCAAATTTGAAATTCTGATTCCAACTGTCAACCAAATGTTGACCAGCCAAATTCCAATGCTGACTTACACCAAATAGTTCCCTAATCCTGATGCCAACATTTACCCAAAAGCTGACCACAGGGACAAGCAATTTTCAAGTGTAGAATAAATGCAGAGTGTAGAATAAATGTTAATACCAACAGAAAGCCAAATCCCCATCCTGACCATTGGCCAACACTATCTAATGTTTATTGTTACTATAACCAGTTATTACCTCCTACCTGAGTGGTGGAAGTGATATCCAGGCCTGCAGGAGGTGAACAATATCCTGTATGAATGTAGGAAAGAAAATGGGAGCACCAACAGTGGATGCCTCTGATTATGTTGCCCAGAGGTTCTTTGCTTTTTGCTTTCTTCTCTGGGAAGGTGGGGATAGGTATGGTCCCATATGGAGTCTCAAACTGTTGCATGTTGTTCATGTAGCAGACCAGGAGGGGGATCACTTTGGGGTCAGATAAGAGGCATGATGTGGAGGACACAAGGTCCCCCAGTGTATTGTGGAATGCTGCTTGATGGTGCTCATAGGCAGGGCAATGGTGCAGCCAGTGACAGACTGATTCTTCCCTGTCTCTGCTGCTCAGGTATATTGTGGTGTCTGCTCTCTTGAAGTTGTAGAAGTATTTTTTCATGGGTACATAGCTGAGCTGGAGCTGTGTTAACAAGCCTGCCACCCCCTAGCTATGTGCTTGGTAATCTTCCTATATCTCACAGATGTGATTGACTGGTTGATGTGGTGGAGCTTTGTGTAGTGCTGGGATTTCTTCAAATGTTGTGTGGCCTCCTGTTTGATGTTCTCTGCATATGATTGCCTGATGGCCACCTTGCTGACCAGAAATACTGTTGTGAGGAACTGTGGTAACTTGTCCTTGTTGCTGACATCTCCATGTGCTGCCCTCTTTGCTAGGTTGTCTGTCCACTCATTCCCTGCCACACCCTTGTGTTCAAGCACTCAGACTACTCAGAGGGCCATCTCCTCATGTCATTACATCAGTCTCTTGATAGATTGGTGTATTTCATCTAGTAAGTAGTGGCCTGGTGTCAGCTGTGTCAACTTGAGCCCCCAGATGGCTGCTTGATTGTTGATGCACATGCTAACCACCCCTGCATCTGTTTCTCTCCTGATGAGCTTGTATGCCAGGATCTGCCCTACACACTCAGCCTCATATACTGTGTGTTACTTTGTTGTTCCTAACCTGAATTGAAGCTCCTTTCTGTACTCTTGCCCCACACCAAAATTGCTGCTGCCCCTACCTGCTCATGTATTCCCAACCCATCAGTGTATACCTTCAAGTCATCCTCATTAAACAGGTCCTTCACCACTCCTTCTGCCCATGTACCTGCTATATCTGTTGCTGCTTGACTCCTACACCCTGGGTACAAACAGATTGGGTCAGTGTGTGTCTAGCATGTCTGTAGGTGAGGTCCTGAGCTAATTAGGTAGATACAGGTGTATATGCTGATGTGAGAAGTATAGGCTTAGGCTATCTTGTTATACTATAACAACCAGCCCTGTTATCAGATTCACTTTTCATTTTCATGACATTAGAGGTAAGTACTCAATGAAATCTATTTAAGTGGGATTTTATGAGCACTAGATAGATAAAACAAGCACAATGGATACCATCAATTTTGAGTACACATGCCTCTAACATATCTTTCATAATTTACTGACTTAGCAACTCTTGCATGTGAACCATAACACTTCTCTACCCCTCCCACCATGTTGGATTTTGAGTGTGAGCTGCCCTTGTCACAGCCCAACATTGATCATTCCCATGAGTATCCCTTCTCCACAACCTTTTGTACCATACTAGAGATTTTAAAAACTTGGATGTACTTTTTCTACTTGGAAAGATGGAATTGCACCTAAGTGGGTGAGCCAAAGAAGCATACAATTGTCTATTTTTGCAACTTTGCCATTGCAGTGCCCTTGTTTTAAATCTTCCTTGTATTATATAGATGTGTTTAGCCCTCCTTGTTAGCTATACAGAAGAATACTTAATTATGTCCTCTTCTACCCTGTCTTTCTGCTGTGCACAGCTGTATATTGGCTGGACCTGGCTTGATGAACCTTTAGATACCTGCAAAGCACAGCTGTTTGATCATGGTACATCACCTGTCTGTATACTGTTTGGAACCAGCCATCCCCATGGACAGGATGGTTGGCAGCCCTAAATGCTGACACTGTCTAGGCCTTGATGCTGGCTAATTTTAAGCTTCTCCTCGCTCACAATGCATTACAAAAGCAAAGGTGGTAGATACTACTAAGCAATTTTATGTACTCTTTTGTATCAATTTTGATTTTGAGTTCTAAATTTATTATATGCCAATATACCTGCATACCCCATTATTGACTATATTAGTGTCTGCACTGTCCCATTGAGTTTAAATTTTACCAATTACAGCTACAGTATACAGGTAGCCCATAGCCCATAACCTTACTGTTACTTTATGGCTGTATACCATATATAGTATGATGTGCATCCCTAGAGATAAGGTATAGCTCCATGGAAATGGTGAAGGGCAGATAGGATAGAGGAGGAAAAGACAAACTTGTCCAATAAGCAGTTGTGTGGAGCCACAAGGAGCTACCCACAGCTAAAATTTTGTATGCAGGCTGGCCTGGTGGCTTCCTCATAGCTTTTCCTGTGGCTTTGTTGCACCAGGCATATTCATCATGTAGAATGTATTTTTAGCATATAAAGCATGCAAGTGTCTATAATTGTAGAAATACATTCCCTACAGCTATGGAAACTGAAATTCTTGTGAAATGTATTGATTTTCATCAATTCCTCAATGCAACTCTTGAAAAATATGACAAGGAACAGTGGAAACATGAGCAGGCAAGGTTCAGACCTGGCAGAAGAGTTGATCTATGCACTCTTGGAGATAGCTAATGGGTCAAGCAATTTAGATAAGTTGGGTCTAGTGTGCCAACTATCAAGTCTACAAATCACAATACTGATACATGATCTCTTGCTTATCAGATTTTGACAAAATAAGTCAGTTAGTTGATGCTTCAGATCTGCCAGCTGTCATCAAGTGCCCTCAAACTGATGTTGAAGAGGACCAAATATATTTCTACAATTCTAGACACACTTGCATGCTTTATAAACCAAACATGCATTCTACACAATGAATATGCCTGGTGCAACAAAGCCATGAGAAAAGCCATGAGGGAGCCACCAGGCTGGCCAGCACACGACATTTTAGCCTTGGTAGTTCCTCATGGCTCCATGCAAACTGCCTAATGTCAAATATTTGCATTGAGGGAGATGGTCCTTCAAGCCATTTAATGCCAGCATATCTGTGTTTGATAGGTAGTTCAGGACAGTGGAAAACCTGTGTATAACACACAGGAAAACACTGATAAGAGCCACTCACTAGGTGATAGGTGATTTCACACAGGCAGAGTGGGCACGACGTATATATCTGAGGTAGGTTTTACAAACGAGTAAGGAGGAGTGTGGGGAAGGGTGGGAAGAAAGAATTGATCCCCCCTTCTCAGGGTCGATCTCTATCTATATAAGTCGTCTGTCATCATAAGTACAATCTGATTATGTAAGGCCACAGCCTTACACTCTCCCCCACCCACTAGAATCAACATCCATGAAGTAATAACCCAAATAATAAAAGTATAAGAAAGAAATAGAAAAAGATTGTTGTGCCAGAAAAAGAATCCATGCACAGCGTGTTAAAAACCCAATGGGAAAAGCTACTGCAGGCAAGAAAGAAAAGGAAGGCTACTACTAACCCTCTTTTACTCCTGCTAAGTAGATGTCGAGGGCTTTGTTGTTGTTGAGGTCCTGCACGTTTATCCATTGATCATGATCTCATCCAAAGCCGGTCCATTGAACAAGGTATTGAGTGCCTTTTCCTATTTTCTTATGGTCCGTGATCTTCTCAACTTGGTGTTCCAGAACGCCATCGACGAGAATAGGTCCGGGATGACTGAGGGTTCTTGAAGGGAATTTTGAGTTGTTGTTTGGTTTGAAGGGCTTGACATGCGCTGTATGAAAGGTTGGAAATAGGTTAGGAGCTCTCAGAATATCTAGCGTTACTGTAGATTTCTCTGGGTATGTGTCCACTACTAAATAAGGACCATCAAACCGAGGCATGAACTTTGCCACACGTTTCCCTGTAGCACCTTTGTAGTCTCTTCTTCTGTTCATGGTGCTTAGCATGACTTTGTCCCCGACTTTAAATAATATTGGATCTGTTCGGGCAGTGTTCGCGTGATAAGATTGAGAAATTTTTGCCACCATTAAATTGTCTTTTGCATCGGCCACTTGTTGTTTTACTACCTCTATCACTTTTCTTGCATCCAAATATTCAGTTGATGGATTAGGAGGAACTGCAGACAATGGAGGAATTATTCTAGGTGATCTCCCGAAGCATAATTGGAATGGGCTGTAGCCCATCGATTTATGTATTGTGCTCATAATTTGAAATCGGATGAGAGGTAGAGCTTTCACCCAACCGGTCTGATTCCTTTCAACGTGAAAACGGATGCACTGGTTGACCGTCTTATTTGTGCGTTCGCTTGCCCCATTCGATTGTGGATGGTAAGCCGTTGAGCATTTAAGTTTTATGCCACTAAGGATCATTAAGTGTTTCCAGAATCTGGAGATGAAAAGTTTATCTCTGTCCAAAATAACTTCAAGCAGAAGGCCATTTTCGCAGTACCAGTTATTGAAAAATAAAATAGCACATTCTTCTGCTGTCAAGGTCGTTGTAGTCGGTATTATTCTTACATCCGATCCTAGTCTATCTGTTATCGTTAATATACAATCAAAACCATTATTGACAGGCAGGGGTCCAATGAAGTCCATAGAAATTGAATTGGTGTGCTCCTCTGGAATAGGCAACGGGTGTAGTGGACCTGTTGGTTTTGTTGTACAACTTTTATTTCTCATACATTCTGTGCATGATGGAATGTAACCTTCTTCAAGATCTTTTCGCATGTTTGGCCAAAAATATGCATTCTGAATATTTTTGTAACTCTTGAAGAACCCAAAATGTCCGAGGTTATCGTGTGTCATTCTAAATATCTGTTCCCTCATTCCGCACCCACCCGGAACTAACAATCTCTGTCCAATGTACTAAAGACCATCCTTGACAGTTAATTCCGGCATTCCTTTTGCTGCAGAAATAAGTTTTTGGCACCATTTGTCAATACTGTAGGCCTCTCGTAATTTACTGACCATCTCCTCATCAACAGAGAT
>JASFDE010000574.1:0-10372 GCA_036937135.1 Nidula niveotomentosa
TGCAGTCCTTGAGTGCAGTTCCCCAGTTACTCACTCTAGGACTCAGGTCAGTACTTACATTCTATTTCACAATACACGAGTTACTCACTCTAGGACTCAGCCCAGCTCATCTTGCTTGTATCTCGTGACTGTGTGACTCCCTGCTGTTCATATTTCAACAAAACTTGTACTCTGAACTTCTTCATTAACCCCTACATCTGAAATACAGGACCTAGGATCAAGGAGGGTGCAACTTCTTATAAGCTGAAGCCAAGTTCTGACCCCTCTGCAGTGCTTTGTCACTGAACTCCTACTTTGGTGATTCTCTGGGTTTTGCACCAGAGATTTGTTTCCCATGCTCCAACAACCTCATTTACTTCCTTCCCAGTTTTTTAATCATGTGACCTTTCGGTCTTTCACCTCTGGAGACGATTTGTGACAACTTCTGAGCTGTGAGATATATAACAATGAAAAACTTTGGTGATAGAGCAGCCACCAGTATAGGCTGTGGGACTAGAGAGCTCTAAACCACACTTAAGACCAGGTATTCTAGGATTTTTCCTGGAAATAACCTCAGTATCAATAATCATACCTTCATTCTCACCACTATTTTGTCCCCCCTCCTTCTCCTTCCACTCCTTCTCCTCAGTCCCACTCTCAGTCCCACTCTCAGTCCCACTCTCAGTCCCACTCTCAGTTCCACTCTCACTTTCACCCCTGTCTTTCTCATCTTCCTCACTACTCTGAGACTCCCCAGATCCTACATCAATACCCAATTTTCTCAAATTGATATTCTCCATTTGAGAGCCCAATGGTATAAGGCTTTCCTCTTCATTCAAGGAATTAGTGGTTTCTGCAATAGCATGGTGAAAAGGAGTGGTATTGGATATGAGAGACTGAGGAGGAGGAGAAATAGTAGTATTCTTTTTATTCAAAACTTGTAATGTCCTTTAAAATAATTAGAGAATATAAATATATATTAAAAGAAGAATATTGACTCTTACCTGGTAAGCTGTTGATGTGGGCCTTGAATTTCAGCCCTCTTATCCTCTTCAAGCCTCTGAGCTGATTTTTTCCTATATTTCATGATTTAATACATGATAACAGCTAGAGAATTATTGTTACACACTTTTTATCCTTTTTCTTTCTATCCACAGCTGCTCCTTCACCTATGACAGCAGCAGTTGAGCTCTCTACAGCACCTTTTCCCTTTTTCCCAGTTCCTCTACCCTTGGCTTTCTTCTCTTTCCCCATTTCCTGCTTCTTATCAGCAACCCAAGTGCTTGATCGGAGAGATCTGGGCTTGTTTAATTCAGCTGCTGAAGCTGGAGCTGAGTTTGAGCTATTTCTGGTTTGAATGGACATATTGAATCTTGCAAAGACTTTGAAAAGTAGTGAAAACAGAAGTAAGAAATGAGTTGCAGCAAATCTTGAGTAGGATCACAGAGATAGGGAAAAAAGACTTCATCAATCAATAGCTGAGTGTTTGTGAAGAACCAGATCAATCAATCATATGTGTCATGAACTTGCTTTTTTATTTTTGTGATTACTTTTATCTTATTGTAAGATCTTATCATAGGAAGATCTTATCTCAGGATAACACATGGACAACATATGTTTGCAACACATGCTTGCAGCATTACTTACAATGGGGAAACTGACCCTCCTTCATTCATTTACATATATTAGATACACATTGGATACATGCATCATAACCAATCGTTTATTAGTTACATGCACGATACTCATGATAATTACACATGTAGTACACATGTAGTTTAGTATTTAGGTAGCACATTTGTACTGAGAACACCAGTCTTGAGCTGGTCTTTTCTCCACTAGCAATATAGCGTACTCTTACTCCCCCTTCTGCTCCTCTCTTTTCCTTCTGAGTGATTAGACGGCCTCAACATTGTACTATTGAGAGTATATTGTTTGTGTGCCTGACAATATGACACCAAAATAAATCAATCATTCACATGCAACCAAATCAAGTTCTTATTTTTGTGCACTGAAATTAGGTTGTCTCTGATATTGCTGAAGAATCAATTTGTATTCTTATTCTGCTCAGAGATATATAATACTATCTTAAATGTAATAAGGAACAAAAAAGAGAAAGGAAAAGATGCACCCAAAGAGTCAGTTTGACATGGCCATTCATGCTTGTGTGAAGATGCACACATGCTGCAGAAAGTATTTGGGGGGTGTGATTTTGGCTCCATAGATCAGCTGCTTAGGCAAGACACATCAGCATTTTTGCATGAAGACAAGAAGAAAGAAAGGGAAGTGGGTGAGGAGAGCAGAAAAGAAGGGAGGTAGGGGATGCACAGTGAGGGATGGGGCAATGGGTGGTGGGGACAGGGCAGTGCAATGGGTGGCAGGGACAGACAGTGCAATGGGTGGTGGGGACAGGCAGGGCAATGGGCAGTAAGTATAGGGCAGGGTGATGGGCAGTGGGGACAGGGCAGGGCAATGGGCAGTGGGAACAGGGCAAGACAATGGGTGAGTGGGCAGTTGAGGACATGCAAATGGGCAGTAGGGGATGGGGCAATGGGCAATTGGGGACAGGGAAATGGGTGAGTGTGCAGGTGGGGATGAGGCAGTGCAATGAAGAGGGAATTAAAATAAGAAGAAGTGGATGTGCAAAAACAAACTAGACATGTGATTGGCACATGATGCCATTGATACACATGCACTGGACATGTCCAACCATAGATGTTAGTCCAGCATCAATAGTAGCTAATATAATTGATATATATATAACTGAGCATCAATGTGCATATTGTGTAGTGGCTATGTTGCTGAGTTAAGGATATTATTATGTAATTTGAGGAGGTCAGGAGTTCAATTCTTGTTGGTAGCACTGATTTATTATTTATTTATATATAAGTATAATAGAATCCAGAGACCACCTTGAGTCCAGCTGGAATCTTCTGGAATGAAACAATTGGAATCCAACTGGAGTTCAACTGTAATCCAACTGGAGTCCAACTGGAGTCCAGGTGGTTCATTCCAGTAGACTCCAGGTGGAATCCAGGTAGCACTGGACTCCATAGACTCCAGCTGGAGTACAGCTGGACTTCAAATGGATTCCACCTGATCTCATGGAGGAGTGCAATTACCTCAAAAATGGCCAAGTTCAGAGTGCAGATGGATTGATTGCTGCATTTTCAAAGTTTGCATTGGAGTACGCAAATTTTATAATTCACTCAAACCTTGGTGAAGAAGCAGTTATCTGTCTTCAAACACCTTATATGCAGTCTCAGCTTGTCAAGAGTTCATGTAAAGAAGGTGCTGTTAATGGGACAGTGAACAATTCAGCTCATAGATGGTGGAAGGAATGTAATTCACTCCTCATGGCCTTCTCAATATATTTCTCTGATCTTTTCTGCTGGATTCCTGGTGTTTTGTTGTACACAAATGGTGCAAGTATATTGCAGTTTGAATACAACTTTCTTGCTGTCTTCCAGAGCATAGCTTGTGAGGCAAAATCATGGAATGTGATTGTGGCTGATAAAGTGTTTGCAGGGATATGTGTCTCAATGATTAATAGCTCATCATTCATACTGATCATCTTGTATTTGGGTAATGGATGATTCATTCCTATCTTTCTTGATTTTTTTCTATTTTTTCAGATATATTCCTATCATTCTTTACTTGTCCTAAATATTTTTTCTGATTTCTTCCCATCTTTCCCCTTATTATTATTATTATTATTAATTCTCTTTTTCACCATTTATTCTTATTAATTCTCTTATTATTATTATTATTATATATACTAATTTAACTTAATTTTTCAAAGCTATCTACATACACCCTATGCACCCAAAATATTCAGATCTCTGATTTCTTGGAGGTGTAGAATCTGTGTTGGGAATTGTGTTTGATAAGAGAGGATTGAGTCTCTGCATCTCTAATTGACTGCATAAGTGTGTTAACTCCAGATTGAAGGTTTACACATGCTGCAAATAGCACTGGTATCAATAACAGCACTGATTCTTAGCAATACTTTCACCTCCCCTGCTGTCATATTGGAGTCTAATCAGAATGTTGAACTCTGATCAGATTCCAATCAGACTCCAATCAGACTGATCAGACTCAGATTAAACTTGTCAACTTGCACATGAAGTGAACAAAGTCTGATCATAGTCCAATTGGAGTGTGATTGGAGTCTGATCAAAGTCTGATAGGAATAATTTCATAAACTTTCAAAGTTAAATAAAAGATTGCATTTCAACAGAATTGATCTGTAAACATCCTCATTTCAGTTTATGTAAGCATAATTTCGATCGATATAACCAATTAAGCCATTGGTCTATTAAAAGTCATGCAAGATATAGTTATTATATTAGGACAGCATGATATGTGTGTATTAAAAATTAATTTTCTCCTCACACAGATACTAACTAAGCATAGTTGTTTTGCTAATAGTTGTGTAAATTCACTATCTAAATATTCATATTTTATTTGATATTTTTTATCATGTATTGAATTTTTAAATGATTTTTAACTCGATATAAATCAAATAAACTCCGCATTGAACTAAATAATTCGATTAAAAATAATTCTGAGTTCAATTCCCACTGCTACAGGAATTGTCAGATGAGCATCTGAATCTGATCAAAATCCTAGGACTGAGATCAGACTCTGATCAGACTGAGATGGCAGCTCACTCAAACTGCCATCTCTGTCCGATTAGAGTCCGATCGGAGTCTGACAGACTGATCGGAGTCTGACAGACTGATCGGAGTCCGATTGGATTCCGATATGGTCAAGGGGGGGAGGATAAAGACCTCACTCTTAGAGTCAGTTCGGCAACCATAACCACGAGCGTATTATGTTTATTGATAGCATTCACGTTATTTCCACAACTCCTAAATGGTATCCACGACTTGCGGGATAAATACATCACTGATCATTGCTGCTAAGAATCAGTTCGGCAACCAAGTTACGAGCGTATTATGTTTATTTATGGCATTTGTATAGGACCATATGGGACATTTGTTCACTACTGTTCCTTTGTACACATTTGTCCCAACAAAACCGACAATACCCATTTGCACATACAAGTCCCAACGTTGTGGACTGCGACTTAATCTAATTCGTGTGGACAAAGTAACATGGGTTCTTCTTTGTCTCCGAATCTGAAGAGCCTGGTAAGGCAACCAGGGGTATGAGGGGCAACAATGTGATATACATGAAGCAGTTGATACATCCTAATTTATATGAAGTTGAGCACAGATTAAATACATATTCGTAGCTACTGGGAATACTAAGTTTTAAGTAGAATATTTTCGATTAGGACCTGCGCAATTCATCTATGGCTGGATCTGTTATTCATATGTACACATTAGATTGGGAGGTGCCGGCCAGAAGAGGTAAAATGCTCTACTGTAAAAGCATTTTAGTATCTTGTACGGTCCGGAAGCCACATGCATACATCGCTTAATGCGATAACCTTAGCCACGGATACATTACAAAAACCATTCGTGCTGCATCATGTTCGAGGTTGAATATGGTTGTAAGAGAGCGAAAAAGTGTTAGGTGTGGGGAGTGAACGACCATGACAGAACGGAGACGATCTCCGAAGAACCCTGGTGACCAGGCAAATACATTGCAGAGAGGACTGCAAGTGGAATCCTCGATGTCCCGTATATCGATGTGGTCACCCACGATGCATTAACATAAGAAGCCCTTGCAGTCCCTTGGACAGCCGCTGGATGGGAACAAGATTAGAAAGCACTGCGGTGATACTGGAATTTGTATGAATACCGACTCATTCTTCGAAGTCGTTTCTTCAGAATTTTTCCCTTCTGATATTTTGATATTCTGATATGATCTCAAGTGGACTCCTCGATGTCCCATATATCGATGTGGTCACCCACGAATATCAGTAATTGTCTCCATAAAGCTTAATGACAATATCCCGCCAGTATCATCAGAATCACAATCTGATCTAGGTGCATTAATATAAGAAACCCTTGCAGTCCCTTGGACAGCTGCTGGATGGGAACAAGATTAGGAAACACTTCGGCGATACTGGTAATTTTATGAATACCGACTCATTCTTCGAAGTCGTTCCTTCAGAATTTTCCCTTCTGATATTTTGATATTCTAATATGATCCTATACGTACTGACTCTTTTCGTGGGCATTTTGATTAGAAAAGATACAGAGAAAATTTTGTCAGCTTCTTGCAAGTTTTAAAGCGGAATATCATTTAATGCAGGCACAGGTTTTAGCTGTGCATAACGTGTCTGTGCGATAGCTTTTCCTTCCGATACTGCAAATTCGATGCCGTGATGATCATTGTAAACAACAAGCTGCTATTCAAATATTTGATTTACATATATTCCTAATAATACATCAGAAAGGGCACAGGTATTTTGCCTTGCCACTGCCGTGTGTGCCGTGCACCACTGTGCTTTTCAGGCAGGGTAGACACTAAAATGGCACGGACGGCACAACTGGAATGCAGCGGTAGTGGTGGGAAAATCGCAAAGGGTTTTGCCGTTACTTTAAATGTTCGCGTTTTTCATTCTTGCTTAATGGTATAAACTGCATAACAGTAGCAGTGCTTCTCTAGTTAATAGAAAAGGATAGTAATGGATGACTAATGAGATTAAATTTTGTTTTCATGTCGAAATTCCTTGTCTAATGCCTGCTTACCAGAGTGCCCAAGAGTCTTTGACTTTGAACAATAAAAACCTTGTGACAGGTATACTTTGTCTCCAAAAAAAATTATTATAAGGCCACCTAAGAATAGAATGCTAGGAAAATCAAAATATGAAAACTTATAAGGGAATAAATGACAGATTTAAGGAGTTCCACATGTCTTGAGATATGTGATCAGTGTCTGCCTCTCAGAGTCTTTGACTTTGAAAATAAAAATCTTGTTACAGCTACACCTAGGCTTGCAAAAAAATTATAGAAGGCTTCTTAAGACTTCTCAAATCCAAAATATAAGAGATTTTAACTGGCTAAATAATAGATTTAAGAATTTTGTATGTAATCATCAATATATATATTCCAAAGCTTGACACTCATGCACATGCACACAACTGCATAACATGGCACAGCAAATCTATGGCATGCCATGCCATCTGCATGAAAAATCATGAAAATCCATGCAACTGCAGAGGACTGTAAAGGACTTATGAAGTTTTTCTTAAGAACTGACTGTTGCATCCAATTGAAATTTCACCAGGAGCCTTGCCTAACTAGTGATGATCATTTCATATATAAGAAATGGTAAATATATGATGGACCAGGCAACTGCATGACTTTGCATACAACTGCATGCACTGGCATGGCCATGGCATTGCATTTTACTTTGCCCAAAAAATATTAATGTCAACTTCTGGTGAAAAGGCCAATCCAAATGCCAAGGCTAAAGCCAATGCCAAGGCTGATTCCAATGCCAAGTCAACAACTATTCAGAGGATGGCTCTGATAGTGAGGGCCAATTAATTTCCAATTTCTAGACACAACAGTAGGCCAAATACCAAATGTACTAAATATATTAATCCTCCAAGCTTAAAAACTTTTGCAACTGGAGGAGTATTTGTCCAGCAATAAAATATTTACAACTAGAAATGTGACCCTTTGAGTTGCAAAATTTTAGCAATTTGAAGGATATAACTCCCAGCTGCAAAAATTTCACTACTAGAAGTGAATGATATACATCCAAAATTCGAAAATTTCACAACTAGAAAAATATTGTTCTAGCTGCAAAATATTTCCAACTAGAGATATGTGCCTCCCAGTTGTGAAATATTTGCAATTGGAAGGATATATGTACCAGTTGCAAAATTTTGTTGCAGGAAGATTATTTGTCCTGGATGTGAAATATTTGCAATTAGAATAATTTATCTGCAAATGTGGAAATTTCTCATCTGGAGCAGTATTTGTTCCACCTGAAAAATATTTGCAATTGGAATGATATCCTTCCAAAATGTGAAATATTTGCAACTGGAGATATTTTCCTCCCAGTGTCAAATATTTTGCAACTGGATAGTGACCTGTCCCAGCTGTGCAAAAATTTGCACCAGAGATTTATCCCTCCCAGTTGCAAAAATAAAATGCATCTGGACAAGTATTTGTCTCAGTGGTTAAATATATATGTCCCAGTTGCAAAAATTCTGCAATTGAATAATTCTCTTATGATACAAGGTATGAAAACAATGCAATTAGATTCATTGAGTTACATCCATTACATGCTTCCTGGATGAGAAATTTTCACAATTAGCCATTCTTTATAATTACTTATTTCTATGGTTTATGTGGCAAGGGCTGTCCTTGGCAGAAATCTGACATTGGTCCTCAGTGGCAAACCAGGGGTTGTGTTATGACCTGAACCTACCACTGCACACCAATACAGGTGTATGTATGTCAATGCTGCCATGCATGCCAATGCATAACTTGAATACCATGCATGAATACAGATCATTAGAAAGCTGGGCACCATTTTGCATAGCTGTGTAAAGCCAGATTTATGGGCAGCAGTCATGTACTATGGGATCAGTTTTAAATGGAAGAGACATTTATAGACTTAAATTTGATACCTTGCTTGAATTCTATTGGATATTTGACATGCACATTTATTGTTCAAAGCATAAGAAATTGCAGTATCTGAACCTAATCAAAAGTCGCTCCACTAGCTCTGCAATTGCACAGCCATGCAGATCTGTGCAGCATCATGCAGTACCATGCTCTAATGTGTGGAACCATGTGGAACTGTGCATTCAACCATGCAGTGCTGTGTATTACAATATAAACTTTGTTGGTACTGTGCAAGTGATGCATGAGTAATTGCAAATTCTTTCCCATTGAAATATTAAATATGCAAATGAATTTCTTGAGTGATCCATGGAAGTACAAGAGTCTGCTGCAAGCACTGTAAGATATATAATTAAGATGGATATTTGACCTTTTGTAAAACATAATCAACAACTAATGAAATGAAGTGAATGGATATAGTGTCACAATGAGAGATATAAGAATCATATTTAGAATAACAGCACTGCAATGGGCACAGGAAAAAGGTTGTAGCATGTCTATGCCATCTGTGACAGTCCATGCTAGTCCATGCAACATCTGTGCCATATTGTTCCCAGTCTGTGCAAACTAATATATGAACTGCTGACATCTATGCAGTTTGGTATACTGTCTGCACTGTTCAAATTAAGTTTATTTGCCCTTGTATGACTCTGTGTACATTCTGGAATTCCATATAAGCACATGTTAGCATAATTAATAACTCTGAACTTTGTCAATTATGACTTATTCATAGATATGAACAGTAACCACATTCCTGTTGAGAAAGCTGGCAAGACTTTTCCAACTATGCAGAAGTTTGCTAGGACTTGACATGAGGCCAAATTATTATTTGACAATTTAGATTGTCACATTCAATAATCTCTAGGCATTTTTGACTGCTTCCCTTACCTCCTCCTAATCTGTTGAATGTTTAGATCCCTTTTGGTTACATCCAAAAGCCATAACAGAATAATGTACTTGCAACTTCACAGTTTCTTCCATTTGTTTAAATATAAAGTCTTGCTCAAAGATACCATTTTGCCATCCATTCCAGGTCTTCATGTCAGCAGAAAGCTCCTTGGTAGATGGGCACTTTCTATCTCACAGAAGTTTAGGGATTTCTGTTGCAGCAGTTGATGATGTAAATGGAATGTATTTACCATCTGATGTTCATGTATTAAGAACACTATTCTCTCCAGATGTTGCTGGGGGTTTTGGGATCTCAACAATATTTAGTGCTGGGAAAGTATCAGATTCAATATTAAAAAGTCAGATAGATTATTCAGGACATGCTGGGGTTTTGGGATCTCAACAATATTTTACATGTGATTTAGTTTCAGATAATCATATAATAGCAGTAATAAAACTCATAATTAAGGGAGGTCTTTATCCTCCCCCCCTGATCTGATCAGGATCTGATCAGACTGATTTTGGCTGAGACTGTCATATCCTGTTTCATCCACAACTATACCTTTGGATGCTCGGCACTCATATATCCAAACTCCATATGCTTTTAATCATCTCTGAGGCACTTATTCCTGTTTTATTGTCACTTTGGTTTTGCTCTGAAGATTATTTATAGGATTCCAATCAGAATTGATTCTGACAGGAATACAATATTACTATACATTCCAATGGACTGAACTCAGATTCAAATAGGATTGTGTCATATCCTGTTCCTCCCAAACTACACCCCCGGATTCTCAACACTCATAGATCCAAACTCCATACACTTTAATTCATCTCCGGGGCATTTATTCCCGTTTCCTTGTCACTTTGGTTTTGCTCCAAAGATTATTCCTTTAAATATTACAAGTCCACTTTGATCCTCACTTATGCTCCATTCCACTTTGTCT
>JASFDE010000575.1:0-10362 GCA_036937135.1 Nidula niveotomentosa
TAATAACCATTCAAAAATCAAGGGATGCTGCCAGGATTACTCCCACAGCTACCCTTAAAGCACTTTAATATATATAGATTGCCCTTGGTGCCCACTGGATTAATTTAGAAATAGATTATCCAGATTTAGGTATAAGGTGCTTATGCGCCTTTTATTTAATTCGAGCTATCAATAGCCCACAATGCATTGCACTGCACATGCACTAGGTATTATAATAGATAGTAAAGCATCACCTGCTCATTAACATGCTTTACTAAGACTATGGCACAATATCACGCCATACATTTACTAATATAACAAATATAGGTGGATTTTACTAATATTTAATCCACAGGTCATGCATCTACCTAGTAAGTAGTGTGAGAGACTCCAGAAACACGCCCTGAAGAGCTTTAAAAGCAAAACAGGCAGTGCTGTAGAAATACAACACCTGTTGGCTTGTTTTGCCAGCCCCCTCTTCCACTCACTCTTAATGCCACCAACTTGCTCTGCTCGTTGGTGGCGGCCCACCCTAACCCTAGCCTGTGACATGACATGTCGCACATGCGCTAGGTATTATAATAGATAGTAACGCATCACCTGTTCATTAACACGCATTACTAAGACTATGGCGCAATATTGCGCCATATGTTTACTAATATAACAAATATAGGTGGATTTTGCTAGTATTTAATCCACAGGTCATGCATCTACCTAATAAGTAGCGCGAGAGACTCCAGAAACACACCCTGAAGAGCTTTAAAAGCGAAACAGGCAGTGCTGTAGAAATACAACACCTGTTGGCTTGTTTTGCCAGCCCCCTCTTTCACTCACTCTTAATGCCACCAACTCGCTCCGCTCGTCGGTGGCGGCCCACCCTACTCCTCTTTGAGAGTTGATTCAGGTAATAGATTGTACAACTACTTGTTGTCTATCAACATATGCCTTTTGAAATCTGAGTTTTCTATTTACCAATGGTATAATTGGAGATGTATCTGAGGTCTCAATGCTTAAAAACATCGAAGAATGGATTGGTAGTGCATGCCCTTCTCACTGAAAATCACCTGCAGATATAATGTCTTGTAATTTCTCCTACGTACAGCATTGTAATCAAATTTTTTCAGCTTCTAGCTAAAATTCGTCCTGTATTTAGTTCTTTACCCTTAAATAGTACCGCAGCCTACCAAAGCACATCAGACGCTCTCACAACGAGAGGAAAAAGTAAAAAGTAAAAAGTAAAAAAATTTTATCAGGGGACCAATTGAAGATCGAGAAAATCGTTCATATAGCTAACTTTTCAGTGATCCTTACTCTCAACGCTAATATTAACGCATACCTTAAACAAAATAGACCCGGAAAAAGAGATCCTTGGCAGAAATATGTGGTGTTCTTGTAGTCCGAAAATACTTATTACGGCTGATAGCAGCGATGGAAAATTTCCCAATGCATAAACCATCCGAAAGGAACTATCTTCTCGTTACATGTAGTGACCACGTTGTCTGCTATCATTATAAATTGAGTTCACACATAAGGAGCGGATCAAGGACCCATAGCAGGTGCGTTAAATCATAGGTGAGAGATGCATGATATCTGATGTAGGCTTTGAGGGCAGGAGATTTGGACGGAAGAGCGGTTTGAGGATCATGATGACCAGGATCTTTATCTGCAAAGTACTGAGGTAGGAAAAACAATGCACCCAATATGGTAGAGATTGACGCAGATAAACAGCACGGGAAGACCAGGGCAACACGATCCCAGTTTGGAACGCCATCAACGACTCCTTTTACTTTCAAACTTCAAAGCTCAGACTCGTAAGCTGAAGCAATGATCTCAAAAAGATCTCAAATTATGTTCCCATTGATAAGAGAGAATATTGTGAACAAGTACCTTCAGTTAACTTGTCGATTTCCGCGACTCGGGAGTAAGCAGTCATCTTGAGAAGAGATTAGGCTATGTTCCAGTCACACATGTCTTATATAATTAAAGCTTCCTGGTGATCCTCTGCTTTCCAGATCATCTTCTCCCGAGTATAAAACCCGAGCAGTTATTAGTAGATGAAGCTGCACAACAGGTGTGAATATTTTTCCGGTTCAGCAGATAATTCAGGCACGTCATATATACTATATGTACTGGAGTTAGCAAAATTCGATTATAAGAAATTATAAATACTCTCTATCATTGAGTGTTCTCCGGCTTTAACATGTGTTGCAGTCTGAGGGTGTTAAGCTGTAGCAAAAAAGGAATATGAACATCAAGGCAACCCCCAAAGAAGCCCTGTCAAAGAATTCTGACGGACGAATCGACCTCCATTTTATTTCTTATTTTACAACAAGGCACCGAGCAGACTATGTTTTATCTGTACTATTTCATCCATAGGTAAAAAATATAATTGCTTTAATAGTGGAATTTGCAAACAATAAAAATTCATAGTCGTATTAGTTACCCTGGAACTTGGTCTTATTTCCCAATGACCACGACCTTCATGAAAAGTTTTATTATTGCAGAAACATCTGTTACACTAAATGATATTACCAGGTTCAATTTAGAGTGTATCATCATATCCTGGAGCCACCTAGTACTGGAAGGGGTCTCACATAGTCAGACGTATAACAAACAGTGTGTCCTAGTCTTTTTCAGTATCCCAGGTTAACCCTTTGATCTAATTTGCCTAATAGAACTATCTACTCAACTGAGAGGTGTTATCGATTAGATTTTCTTTCTGGAACGTGCAAAGTGCTGAGTAACACGCTTATTGATGATTCTGATCACACACTCTCATGCTAGACATATTTGACTGGTCTTCTCCCGACGCAAGCGTCCTGAAATAGGTCCTGAGAAATATTTCTATGCTTTACCTGTGCATAATGTTGATCCAGAATCCAGAAATTGAAGGTGTTTCATTATTCTAGAAGCAAGGTACATAATCAAATTTAAAATGGTTTTTCTGAGGTTATATAAAAGCCCAATGATGTACGTGTTTAAGATCTCTGAGGAACTCACCTGCCCTTACATTCAGCTAATAGCTGTAATTTAACACTACATCATCCAGCTATTCTACCCCGCAGAGTACCAAGAAACAACATGAATTTTTCCTATTTTATTTTCGCCCTCTTTGCATTAGCGTCATCGGCCTCTAGTACTCCCACCGATTCTGGGATTGTAAATATCGATATAGCGCACAATACGACGCGCAATGCGACTGCAACTTCGACATTTGCTTTGATCGGTCGGCAAGGTACACATTTTATCCATGATTGGCATTGATCAAATTACTCATTCTTTAAATGTTACAGCTACCGTTGCGAATCCTGTCTCGGTTCCCGTTGTCAGTGGAAGGAGCATCGCCATGTCAGGAGTTACAAATGCAGCCTTCACCCAAAAAGTTATAGTCACCTTGATGCCTGCAGGTACTACCCTCGTCACCTTCCAAGGATCAGGCGAAGATGTCCCTATGTCGACTTTGGACGGCAACGGAAACCCGACCTCTGTCCAATGTTTCACTCTTCCTTCGCAAATCGGTGGCTTGACTCTTTCCCTTCTTTTCATGTTCTCTGCGAGTGGACGACCACCATTTAGCAACGCTGCAATAAAAATGCCACAAGGAGTGAATATCGTTAGCATCGAATCCGAGGATTCAACCGACAATGATAATAACGACACGGAGTTTGTTATAGCATTCCAGAATGGGGCTCCCGGATGCTGATGGATACGACAAGCCAAAGTATGTTGCTGCCATGACCAAAATCTACAGGTCTGGATTTGTAGCTTACAAACTATCAGGAAATATAACCTGGCGTTCCTGATTTGCTGTGGTTGTAATCCGATTCATATCTACCTCGATTATTTTGCAAAATCTCAAAAACAACGAATCATACAGGTTAATTCCACCAACCGAACTTTGATAGTGAAGTAGCAATGAACTTTTGTCCCGCAAGTTGGCAAAATTAGCTTGAGAGATTCAATGAGGCTATAATAAGCCCAATGGCAATAACCCTGAATACATAACCAGCTGGAACTCACTCCATTGTCTCACATGATCGCAATCCTCATGGAAGTGTCAAAATACATGATGAAGTAAATATAATTCGCTGAATCTCTGGCATTTGCGGCTCGAGCCACGAGGCACACATGAGACATGGGAATTCCTGCTCTGAAAATCTCTTTGCACAACCAATGTATGTCGGTGGTCTTCTCCCAACGCTGCTATTTTAAAATCGCTCCTGGGAGATTTTCTCTAACTTCCTTCAAGGGGTTATCGACTCGACGTACCATACCTTGAAATCATTCAGCTATTATAAACGGAGGTACATTTGAATCTATATAAATATCGGCATTTGAGATCTCCAATGATCATCCACTCGTAAATTCAGCTCATAAGCTGCAATCTATTCTAATCCGCTTCGTAACAAGAAGCACCATGAAGTACAACCTTTCCCTGGTCGTCCTTGTCACATTCGCTCCGTTCGCCTATTGTATTCCCACTGATTCTGGGAGCGGGAGAGCCGATTTGGTGCACAGCGAAGCTGCAGTTTCAACTATTACTTTGAGTCGTCGACAAGGTACATTTTCGTCTTTGATATTGATGTTACTTGAATATCTATCCTATAGCATTGTATAGGTACTGTCCCGAATCCATTCCCGCTTCCGCTTGCAAATGGAAGTAGCATTGCCATTTCAGGAATCGTGAATGCGGATGACTTTACCGAAAGAGTGACAGTCATCCTCGGGCCAGCCTTCGGAGCCCCCATTGTCTTTCAAGGAGCGGGCGTTGACATTCCTATGGTTATATTGGATCAAAACGGCAAACCAACCAATATGACATGTTTCACAAGCCCTGCACAATTTTTTAACAGAACGCTCTTCCTTTTCTTTCAGTTTTCTGCAAATGGACAACAGCCATTTGAAACCGCCGTTCTGCGACCCCCAAACGGAGAGCGTGTTATCCGATTTGAAGCAGAGGCTGCAGCAGACAACGATGATAACGAAATCCAATTTCTCATATCCCTCCAGACAGGGTCTCCCGAATGCTGATAGGAGAGCCAAGCCTGATACACTATGTCGCAATGTGTGTGGTACATAATTTGATCCTCATAGTCTACAGTACAGGTACACTCGAAACGCCTATTTTTAATTTGATGAACAATCAATTCGTACGTCCCGTTAGGAGGTCAAACCCAGAGGGGTAACGACGGAAGAGAGTGTTAATAAGATTAGCTGAATGTTAGAGCTTGCATGAGCGAGCAGTGAGCGAGCAGTGAGCTTGAAAGTGCATAGAGAGAATGTCGCTTGCCATGTCCGGGAGATGCACGGTCACGGCACGGCTGCCATCTGACAACCAGGCTACACCCAATGTCATAATATGGCTGTTACATTTGGGCACAGGAAAATCAACATGACAGCCTTTCAACTACTGTGCATCTACCTTGGACTGCCGTATAAAATTCAAGGTTATGCACGGTTAATGCACGGTTACTCGCTGATAATCAGGCTACACCCGCCGTCATAGCATCATGTTAAAGTTCGTGTCTGAACACCAGTGCTGGTGTATTCGATGGAAGTTTGATGCATTCCGGAGGTAGCCATGAGTCATTTCGAGCAAGTGTAGCTCAAATACTTGAATATCTGTATAAAAAAGTAGTTTGCAGTGTAATTAACGTGTCTTTCCCTAGGTAGTGAGAAAGGAAGAGCGTGCATGTATGATGCTTTTATAAGAGGAAGTAAATGTTAAAGTAAATGTTTCTGTGGCCGAAAGTTACAGGTGAATGACATTGCCAACTTCTACAACTTCAAGAAGCATTCAATGGCCTCACTACCATTTTTTGGATATACGATGCTTGCATGCCGGGGTTAATGTGTTTGTTCTGGCCCTGCTCCTACACGAGTTGTGGGTTGTTCGTGAGGGCTCCTAGAATTGGCATTCCTCCACAGGACCACATTGATTGCTTGTGCTTAAGAGGTAGATATGAATTTAGAAGTAAAAGTGTGATGCTCCAATGTCACTATTAATACAAAATGTCGAAGAAATCCACCCCGGAATGGTCAGAATATCGCTGCGAACTAGCTGTCTGCGACCTTGAGCGCGCACGCCTCGCGGCACAGGCCCCGAACAGCAGACCCAAATATTACAACGTCATATCCACGGCATGTATTTTGGCAAAGACCAAACATCAGTTTGAACCGAAAAAAGGGAGCTGGCGGGTCCCTGTTGCCATAGTGCATAATGGCACACAAGTAGCACGGTAGGCGCGCGAAAAGTACGGCACGCATGCAAATAGCCACGGCATGCACGCAAATGGCACAAGCCACATATGACTTGCACGGCACTACTGAAGTATAGCATTAGTGGTGGGAAAATTGCCCAGGGTTTTGCTGGTACTTTGAACCTTCGAGTTTTTCCAACCTGCTTGATGGTACAACTGCATAGCAGTAGCACTGCCTCTCCTGTTAATGTAAAATGATAGAAATATATTTCCTTTTTTTATATTGAAATCCCTATGAATTGACAAGGTATAATGTCTGCTTACCAGAGTGCCCAAGAGTCTTCAACTTTGAACAATAAGAACCTTGTGACAGCTATACCTAGTCTCCAAAAACAAATTATATAAGGCCTCCTAAGACCCATAGAATCCTAAGAAAATCAAAAACTTAAAACTTGTAGAGGACTAAATGATAGATTTAAGGAGTTCCACAGGTCTTGAGAACAAAGGTAGTTGTTCCCATATGTGATCAGTTTCTGCCTCTCAGAGTGTTTGACTTTGAAAAATAAAAACCTCATTTCAGCTACACCTAGGCTCACAAAAAACTTATAGAAAACTTCTCAAGTCTTCTAAAATCCTATGAAAACCAAAATATGAGAGATTTTAACTAGCTAAATGATATATTGAAGAAATTTTGTATGCTTTCATTAATATATATACCAAAGCTTGACATGCATGCACCAGCATGCACTCATGCACACATCTACATGCATTTGCATGGCACTGCACACAACTGCTCACAAATGCATGGCATGGCACATGCATCAGTGCATGCACATGCATGCAACTGCATGGCATGGCACAGCAACTGCACACAAATTCATGCAAATGCATGCAATTGCATGGGACTGCAAGGGATTTATGAGTGCAAAGGAAACACCACATTAAGCTAGGTCATCTGTGTGAGAAGGATCTGTTGTGGTCTTTGACAGATTAAGGAGACTATTGTTGATATTGATTAAACAGTCATTGCTGTGGATGACAAAAAATATTTAAACAGAAATTGTTTAAACATATTGTACAATTAAATATCTAATGAAGGAAGTCTCAAGAGTGAATCAATAAATGTTGAAATGATGTTTAAGTAATCTTTAAACATTATTGCTTAAGCATATTTAAATAAAATTCTAACAAAGTCTATGAAATCACCAGTAAGCCTAGGACTAAATGACAACTTTTAAGGGCTGTTTAAACAGTAATACTGGAATACAAATGGGCCATTTTATAGCATAATATTTAAATGAATATACACCAATAAAATATTAGTTTCAATGACAGTATCTATACTTACCTGGAAATCTAAGCAACATGTCGAAATGATTTTAAAAATGCAATACAGCATTGTCATCTAGGACAAAAATATTCAGATTTTGGACTGAGCACCATAACTGGTATGAGATGAAGTACAGCATAAACACTCACAGAGTCAGGAACATCAGTTCTTTCTTGCATCCTATAGATAGAAATTGACAATAGACAGAGGATATAACAAGTGATTGCATACCTATAAAGTTGAGAATAAAATATTGTATCCTGATGACAACTGTCTGTAGTTCATCCAAGCATCATAATTTAGTTCAACATACTGTAGATACTTTCAGTGCATTCATGTCACTGCTGTTGCTCAGGCATGATCTGCCTCAGATATCAAGAACCATTACATGCACACATTTTTGCCTTGGATTCAAAACAGGGAAAATACATAGGTGGAAGATTCTACAATTCAAAAATGGAGTGTATCTATTGTGCACCAAGTCAGTTACCTGAATGTAGTTGATAAGACAAAATTAAAACACAGATGCAAGCTTGATGACACCACACTAGCTCTTAAAACTAAAGTAAGATGCTTTGGATGCAAGATGGAGCTTCTAGCTAGAGGATTTGACAAGAAAGATGCAGGATGAAGGTGAAGGGAAAAATAAAAAGTGACATAAGTATCATGCAATCCTCACCAGTAATTTCCAATAGATATTAAAAATCAACCACCACACCAAATTTTACAGATCTACTACAGATCTCAGACCACCAATGCAGCTTGCAGTGGGAAGATGCTAGTCCTGCAAACTGCAGGACAAGTAACAGTAACAAAATCAGGCACCTGAGGGCCAGTATCCATACTCAGGCTTATTTGGTTCTGTTTGACATGGATTGCTTCCATATGTCATGTACTCAAAACCATAGAAATACATTGAACATTATAATGACAGTTGAAATAAGAAATAGGAGTGCCAATATGCTACAGATACATGAAAAAAAAAAAATTCAAAGTCCTAATTATTTTAAATTTATCATTGTGCTTCTTTACTGCATGATACTGTGTGAGGATTAATGGCATCATAAAAATAGATATACACTTGCTGAAAGGAAATGTATCTTTTCTTTGTTGAGTTCTACTTCCCAACTGTTTTGACTTTGCCCATCAGGCTTCAATGCCTTCACTGTACAAACACCCAGCACCAGGGAAGTAATTTAATGAATAACAATACTTGCAGTTTTCTTGATGCCCATCCAAGTTCTTTTCAGAAACAAGAACACTGATAATATCAATTATATTGGCCAAATTGGCAGTTTTTGGTGAAACAGGCATGCAATTTATATGATATTGGCATGCAAAATTATATGTGAGGAGGATATGTTGACATAAATACTTTGCCCTGGAGAAGGAGCTATTTACTGAACATGCAAAGCCAATGTGTTGGAGTTCCATTGGAAGTGCATAATCAGCATTTGCAGACCTGATACCACCTGTTAGTAAGACATAGATCTATATATTCTATTAAAACATGCTTTTAACCTTTTTAAAGGTCTACCACAGAAATTAAAAGGCCCAGGCATCTACATTCCACTACAAGGAATTTGGTAATGATGCAGCCAGCATTATTTCTTTTGCTTTAAATTTTGAACATGTTGATTTCCTGATCAGAAAGAATTAGTGAAACCAAAGAATCAATAAAGGCAGTGACCTGCTAACCTCTTCAGAAGTTACAACAATGTTCACAATGTAGTCATTATATTTTCCATCTTCCAGGAAGAACCCTCAGTCTCCCAGAAGTGCTACATCATGATGATCATCATCCTTTGCAAATTTCTGTAGTCAAAAGTGACCATCCTCCATCAAGTACCACATAAGTAGGTGTCTAGAATATAATATGTATAAGTGCCAGTTGATACATTCTTTAAGTCTCATTGACATCCATCATCTACAATATACCATTCCTCATCAGATATGTTAAAGCCAGGGTTATAAGGATATGTAGAGTTGAACTAGGGTTTGAACTTCAGTTGGAGTAGGATTGAAGGTAGGAACTGATCAGAATTAAGTATTTGGTAGTGAGAAGCACCTGAGGAACATACTCATTCTTGGAACAAGTAGGCATGGCTGGTCTCTCATCAAACACCATTAAGGAATGTTAAAGGAGTATTTGGTTGTGAGAAGCATCTGAGAAATGCACTCATTCTAGGAATGAGTGGGTATGGCTAATCTCTCACCAAACAGCATAAAGGAATGTTGAGAAAGTATTCAGCAGTGATAAGCACCTGAAAAATGCACTTGTTCCAGGAATTAGAAGACATGGCTGGTATCTCATCAAATACTGTTAAGGAATGTTGAAAAATTATTCAGTAGTGAGAAGCATCTAAGGAATTCACTTACTCCAGAAACCAGTGGGCATGGCTTGTTTCTCACTGGAAACTATTAAGAATATTGATTAAGTATTTAGAAGTGAATAGCACCTGATAAAAACACTTGTTCCAGGAACAAGTAGGCCTGGCTGGTCTCTCACTGGACAATGTTAAGTAATGTTGAAATAAGTATTAAATAGTTAGAAGCACTTGAGGAACACACTCATTCCAGGAATGATAGGGCATGGCTGGTCTCTCATCACACATTGCTAAGAAAAGTTAAAAATTTGTTTAGCAGTAAGAAGCACCTAAGAAACACACACATACTGGTGCAAAAACTGTTACAGATTAAGATCAGATGCCCAGGACCAGGAAAACCACATTCCAATTACTGGGGAATTGTATCAAGATGAAGATCCTTTGAATGATGAAATTACTGATGAAGGTGAAGCTCAAAGTGGCTGTCATCCCCTGGTGAAGCCAAAAAGGCCTATCTCTGTTATTA
>JASFDE010000576.1:0-10354 GCA_036937135.1 Nidula niveotomentosa
CAAGGAATGCATGAAATGATGGACCAGGCTGTAACAGAGATATTAGATTAGCATAACATTGATTCAGACCTTCTGAGGGCTGCAAGAGTTATTTGATATGCACTGAGTAAATGATAAAAATAGTAATGCTAATGTAATGAAAAAACAGACTTGAGGCCTGTATAAAGCAAAAGATCATGAATACAGCAAATGTTAAATGATAAATTTGGTGTGTCAAGCAGGGAAAAATATTAATAATTAGAAGTGGCCCAATAGCTGGATTTGGGATTGGATATGTGTATGTGATAGTAGACTGTTCATAGTAAAAACCAAAAGGAGTTTGCAGACAAGCAATGGTGAGAAAATAAGTAGAAAGAGACTGATTTCACAGGGAGTGCTATGGGATGAATACTAAGACAAAAAAAAAATGAAGGATTGGTAATTTGGACAGAGATTTATTTAGACTATTTGAGTGTAATTTATGTAGAAAAATAAAAATAAATATACATATTGACATTGGATTCTTGACAAGTTGAAAGAATGCAATTAGAAGCAGAGATTTTGGGGTGCAGCCCCAAAGGAGAGAAAAGCAGGGGTTTGGGGTGCAGCTTTTAAGGAGGAAAAAGCAGGGGTTTGGGGGCGGAAGCCCCCAACAAGCTGGAAGGCAAGCACTGGAGTAGTGGTGCGAGCGCAGCGAGCGCCGCTACGTAAGTGCGTCCTAAAAGCTTGTTTGGATTGATTTGAAGGTTATGCCCACGTATTTCAAGTTGTCCACCATATTCGTTGTCTGAGTACCTACTTTGAACCGAGGATGGTGACTGTGAAGAGAGCCGGCGAGTATCATGTTGAAAAATTTTCCCACATTGACTGCAAAATAGTGTTTCACCCACCATGTACCTTGCGTTCGGAATCTGACTGAAGAAGATTCACGTTCAGTATCAAATTCGGACAGCTGTGTAGATCGTATCCGGATCCTAAGAGGATCACCACCTCGGAAGCCATAATTCAGCTTGGGAACAATGAAAAGATTTAACTCAACGATCCTTGGAAGATCTGACTCCGGCTTATCAATGACTGCAGTGCTGAAGGGGAAAGGATTTGATCATCCATGATCGAACGTTGTCTTATCAACGATAATTTCCGTGCAAATCGGTTTATCATTGTGACTCCTTGCGTCAGATTGAACTATTTGAACTCAGGAATGTGGAGTGATGTGCTTGATAACCGAGTTACTTAGTCGTTCAAGCGCTGAATTACTAAAACAACCCCTTAATATTTCTGATCTAATGTTCAAAACCGAAAATTGAATTATCACATTTTCCGAAATTCTTATCCGCACATAGGATCGAGAATCGGGACCTTCATATTTTCATCTGCACAGTGGATCAGGAGTGCTTTAATATTGAAAATACATTTAATAAACCTATTTAGAAGTTTCATTCACGTGCTGACTCTAAATCTCCGCAGTCCTTCTGCAACACTTTTTTCTTGATCCCTAATAATATTTGTGAGGCTTGTGTTGGGTGCTGTACGCACGTTCCGAATTATCCATTTCCATCGTCACATTTCAAACGAATATTATTTGGTTGTTACAAAAAATTCCTTGCAGTTTTTAATCGGTATATGCATCAGGCCGTTGAGGCTTTTATCCTCATACGCATCAAGTCTCAACATTTGATCCGCAAGGCATTTCCTTCTATATTTAGGGATCCTGTGCCAAAGCCACTATTCGCCGAAATAGAGTCCGATGATGTAAACCCTTTCAATGCTGGCTTAATCGACAAATCTGACATTTCTGCTCAGGACTCGTCTGCATAAGCACGAGCAGAATTCCAGATTAAATTAAACCCTTTCCAGGTGTTCGCCAACTATGGAGCTCCTGTTTAATCTACGGGAGATTCAATCAAAAACAGGTACTGTGGGCACGGCTGGTGTGTGCTCCACATAATGCCATACTACTATCTCTCTCTCTTATACCTTTTCAGACCTGTGCCGATCTGTCTTCCATTCTGATGTCCAAATCATCCGGACTGGAAGTCGTTGGTTGAGCGCCAAATATGTGGCGTTACTTCATATAAAAGACCTTGAGTACCCTCTTTCAAACATAAGCCAAATATTTCATCCTGTATCGGTAGGCAGATGTGGATTTCGTCGTCTCTTCTTAACTTGTCACTTACCTCTCAGTTAGAACACAAGGATCACATACAACTGCTACTGCTCACCCGTCTTGGAAAGCAACATGGCTGCCGAAATCATAATCAACGTAATAGTTGCTCATCTTGCCATCCAAGCTGAGACCTCCTAACTTTCAACTATAGGTCCCTGTTGATCAAGCTATCCGCTGCTCTGCTTGCAGCCAGTGGATCAAGACTGGTAGAGGACAACACAATTGCCCAGGCCAAGGGAAGTGAGAATATAATTGGCGAAACAAAATGATGCCTCTTCCTATTTCTTCTCTGTTTTATTGGCATTATTATCACCAATATGTGAATTATTCAGCCTCCGGACAAAACTTTCCTAGATCTGGCCCCTCTAAGTTGTATTTATATTTGAAGGTAATTTCACGACCACTGAAGCAAAAATCCGGCAGAAAAGAGGAATTAGAATAAGTGGTAGCATCCTGTTGAGAAGACGACAACAAGTCCCGGAAATACTAGAAAATAGCAATAATTCGGAGATAAATGTGTAGTGAACACTGTACAAATAGTATCCTTAAGAAAACATTCCAGAGTCAAAGACTACACTATAAAACTAGTGAGATTGGGGCATATGAAACAACTAAGCATGAAGTCTATATAATGAAATAGCGAAATACTATGTAGTCGTTTGTACTATCCGATATTCCAAAACATCCATTAATGATGATCATCTTCCTTCCTTTGGGGCACAGGAAAAAGGCCGTGGCACGTCTATGTCGTCCGCACCGGTTTGTGCAACGTCCGTGCCATAGTTTTCAAGGACTGTGCAAAGTCATCCGTGCACTATTGACGACTATATAGTTTGGTATGCGTCCGTGCAGTTCGACCTAAGTTTATTCGCCCATATATGAGCCTGTGTACATTCCGAAAATCTATATTCTGTTATGAACATCATAGTTAATAACTTCATCAGTTCTGACTTAGAATATATCTAATTCTACTGCAAAATGCAATTGTATCCAATTCAACTTCTTTTTAGTGCCTTTTGGACGAGGTTTTGGATAATTTTTTTATTTCAACCGGACGGTAGGTGTCACGGCCTTCGTTCGAATGATGTACCCCACCAGACCCGGTCCATGAATGCGAACAGACGCCACATTCCTGCTGAGAATGGTTGGCTATTCATCTTCAAGACTTCTCCTGCCATGCAGAAATTCGCTCCGACTTGACATGAGTAGTAATGGGCACAGGGAAAATGCAGCGCCAGTGAGTGCGTGAGAGTGGTGAGCGTTCACTTTCATTAGCCGAGCGTGCACTTTCATCGGCTGAACGTACACTCTCATAATATATTTATATTTGTTTATATCACCATTAGCATTTCGAATGTGAATATTTAAGGAATCTTTCTGTTTTATAGGAGCTGCATTCTTAAGTTTGACTAAAGAAGTTGCTTCTTTCGTTTTTGAAGAAGTCAACTTACTCCCTTTTTGCTGCGAATTTGCTCATAGCTATCTCATTTATGTATAGAACACAATTAATATTACATTTCTGCAAGATCTCTAACTGGCCATATCGAGAGATTCGTGACATTTGGCAACAGAGTACACGACGAGTTCATTTGGCCGAATGTTTACCTTCCATCCTGACTGAAGACAACTTCTCACTCAGAAACTCCTCGAATAACAATATCAAGCATCTATCACAGTATCTGTCACAAAAAATCTGCTCCGCAGTTGGTTTCAAATACTAGGGTTGGAGCTTCTGAATCTTTTGACTATCCAAGAATTTATTGAACATCTACAATACTGAAGTAAAATAAGCATATTCACGATATCAACGTATTTAGTAATCCCATTTACTTGAATCATAGGCATAAGTGCAACTTGAGTGCAAAAGTTCTTTTTTTCCCACAATGCCATGAGCTCTTCACTCCATGTTGTCATTACTTCTTATAAATAAAGGTTTCATAAATAAGAAGTCACTTGATATGAATTTTCTCTTAAAGCTGTCAGCAGTGTATGCTCACTTCACAATCATTTTAGACTTATTTCACTTTTGCCGTCTCACTTGCACGCTCACGCACTCTCGGTGCACGCTCATGCACTTTCAACGAACGCTCACATACTTTGCAAGTACGCTCAGTCGCTTTCACCTAATACTTATGAAATCTCTTATCCTACTCACACCTCGCTAGCCAAACTCTAGAGAGCTGTCCCCAACCAAGCTTCAGAACAAGGGTGTACCTTCAGTTGAGTTTCTCTCTGATGGTGGCTGAGTAAAAACCTCTGTGATTGACAGGGATATCAAGCGGCTCTTCAGGCCATTTTGCCAGGGATGATGTACCTCGTTTGAGCACAGCGAATGACGCTTTTCATTGGAATAATTTAACGACAATCATGAAGAGTGGGACTGGAAAGATAATGGAGGAAGGAGGAAGGCGAAACGGTGCTTGAGCAATGATAAAGCTCCTTCAACTATCGTAGATACTAGACCCATTCAAGATCCCGGTTAGGTGCGGTTAGGTCAGCTTAGGCTAGGTTCAAATTTTAACTAAGCCAGGTTACTGTTGAAATACCATCCTGCAGAGCCATGAGGAGATTATCTCGTGTTAGTAATTATCTTAGCAAGCATTGACTCAGTAATCAAATTCTGTAGCTATCTAGAATACTGTAGAATACTTGTATAGTAGTATATGAGGACCTCTATAAATCGAACCTAGGCAAACGGTAGCCGAACGCAAAAATTAGTCACGTTACAGTTACAACCAGCCAGGTTACATTTTTGTCAGGTAACTCTGAAAGCTAGCCGCGCCTAACCGGGATCCCGAATGGGGCCTAGACAGGTGACCGCTGCGTAGCGATATTCGTGGTCATTAGCATTGTCCGAGCGCTGCCAGAGTCAGCTCAGTCCAAGGGGGCACCAGGAATGCAATATATAAACCAAATCGTCTTACATTATCAGGTACCTTTCTAAACTTGGAAATATGACATCATTTACTCATTTCAGTGCGCGTTTACCACTTCTACCACTTCCGGTGTTGACTTTACACGCGTCGCACATCCAATTTCATGGAACTACGCCATCGGTAATGCTATCTTGATGGTAGTACACAAAATATTGGTGAGTAGACTTTTTTTTCCATTGAAATCTGTGTTTACCCATTGTGTCTCACATCCTACATGTTTACATCTCACAGCGTCTTCAGATGAAGCGTCGACAACCATTCTGCAAAGGCAGCCGTTCAACTCGACGACCGGCGTACCCTTTTGCGTTCTGAGGTCAGTTTCCGGAGAGGTCCAACTTTTTTTTTTGGGGCTGATCGGTGGACCAACCTACCGGCTACTGGTCCGGCATTGCATTCCCGGTGCCCCCTTGGCTCAGTCCACCTCGATCTACTCCACTGTATCTGCCTCCAAATGTTCCTAACATACCTGTAGTCGCCGTGCTGTGGGAGTAAGCTCCGTACTCATGCACTTACGTGAGTCGGATTGAGGTGTGAAGAATTGTGGGTGCTTTCGTAAACTCGTTTGTTGAGTTGGACAAATAAATATATTACATAATTTGATTGATGGTCTTGTTACACACAATAAATAATCCCATACGAATTGAATTCCATATATGGATGCTCGCTGCATTGTTCAACACATTCGACTCACATCATTGTGGCACTTGAGCGGCACACATGGTGTGGGTCCAATGTGGGTCCCAGTGCCGGTGCCATTTGTTGCCATCACTAATATCACCAAATTATTTGCCAATCATAATATTTGCCAGCCGCACTCTTGCGAGTTGGGGAAATAAGTTTGATTTGGTTCTATTTATATCATATTTGCTTCTAATACAACACTGCACAAAGCTCTAGTATCAAGTCCCCATGCAAGCAAGACGAGTCGTGCCGATTCTAGGAGCATGACCTGAGCCCTTGATTTATTGCGTGAAACGAGACCATCAATCAAATTACGTGTTCTTGTAGCCTGGGCTCATGTGTGCTCTCACCGGGACCGGGACCAACATTGGACCCACATCGTGTGCGCCGCTCAAGTGCCAATACGATGTGAGTCCAATATGTGCAGAACAATGCAGCAAGCATCCATATGTGAGGGCACAGGTTTTTTTGCCGTGCCACTGCCGTGCGTGCCGTGCATTACCGTGCATAATTGCAAGCACATTGCACGCATATTGCACGCTATGGACGCTAATTGCACGCAAATTGCACGGCATGTACGAAAATCTCATGGCATGCATGCAAATCGCATGGCATGCACGAAAATTGCATGGAATGCACGCAAATTGCACGGCACCCAAAGTTAGCATTATATCAGTATTTTGAATTCATTTTTCTAGCCTGTTTGATAGTGCAAACTGCATAATAGCAGAATTTCCCCTCCAAATCATGTAAAGATTAACACTAGATGTCTTATGAGGTTAAATTTAGTGTTCTTATCCAATCTCTGAAGTGATAATTTATATTATCTGCCTACCGGATTCCACCAAAGTCTTTTGTCTGTGAAAAGGAAGAATCTTGCAACAATAATACCTATACCTACTTTAGAAGAAGAAAAAATATATGTATAGCTTCCTGAGACCTATAATCCCTAAAAAGATGAATGCATGAAAACATATAAGGGATAAAATGAAAAGTTGAAGGGACTGCATAGGGGCAACCAGAAATTGCCATGACATGGCGTGGCAGGCGTGCATCAGCGTGCATTATTTGTATCAATTTACCGGTGTGCATAGTTATACCTAATATGGTATATCTGGCTTACCTCCACATAATGCTTTACTCAAAAACAAGTTTCAGCCTTTCAGTCCTGTATATATCACTGATAGAGTACAATCTCGTATTTTAAAAAAAAAAGAAGATATTTATAATCACAGAAGCTTCAACTACCGTTATTGTGCTTAAAGCAAGGTAATATCAATAATCAACGCACATTTAATCAAAATCGAAGTATGTGGAAATTCTTTGTTATATGTCTAAAAAAATAAATACAACTCTCCTATTCTAGATATTTAGGGTATATGATCATTGACTTAATAAAAAGGTATTCCAAGTAGTTTGGTGCAAAATTGGTTGCTGGGGAATGCACTACTGCATGAATTAGCTGGTGATACATGGGTTGTCACAAAGGTCACACCGAGTCTCATATGTTCTTCCACATTTCATATTCCCTCTTTATTCCGTTTATCCAATTGCCAAACTGTTCCCTCTCTTCACCTTTCCATCCTACCGTGTCTGATCCCCCTATCCCGTTGTTCTCCCCTGTTTCTTATGATTATCAAACTCTCCCAATTGCTTCTCCTACTTACCAAACTTTGTACTTATTTGGCTACTGACCTAGTTATGTTTACATATATACCATATATGTCTATTTCCAATATATTGCTTTCCATTGTCCTTAGCTACCAAATTGACTGACTCAACTAATTTGTTATAACCCTGCCATATACAATATATGTCTATTTCCAATGTATTGCTTTCCATTTCCCTTAGCTACCAAACTGACTGACTCAATCTTGCTGCTACTTTCTTAAATTGGTAGCATATTATGGTATAAAAAGTAGTAGATCTTAGCAAAAATAAAAAAATCAGTTCACCTCTCAAATTCATTTGCTCAATCACACTCTCCTTGCCTATCTTGTCACAATCATCACTGAACCATTTGTCTCGACTATGGTGGGTTATTCCAATTTTGAGTATGCTATATTACTAAAAGCTCAGCAGGACTTTAAACATGTACAAGCTTTCAGGCCACACTTATGTAGTGGCACTTGCTGCGCTCACACCACTACTCCAGTGCTTGCCTTCCAGCTTGTTGGGGGCTGCTGCCCCCAAACCCCTGCCCCTCTTGGGGGCTGCACCCCCAAACCCCTGCTTTTCTCTCCTATACATATTAGAGCAATCCAAGGGTACCAGTGTGGGTGACCCTGGCAGCATCCCTTAATTTTTGTATGTACACCCAATGGGAGTGGTTTACAAAAATTTCAGCTGATACTATCATTCCTCATTCCAATGATAGCCTGATCTCTGATTTGGTCTGCTGGATCCCACCACAGGCCAGAGAATGGCTCCTGAGAATCAGGCAGGCGCAGTATGGGCTCAAATTTGGAGGGTCAGTCACGACCACATGCCAGAGCCCTCATCCCAAATATGGATCTATACAACCCACTGTCATATCCTGTTTGTGACACTGTCATACCTCCAAACCTCACTTTGACCTCCAGAAGCTTACACATCAACCACCAGGAGACTTTGGCTTTACTTTGGCACATTATTGGAACCTTTTGTCATCCATCATCTGTATGCTTTATCATCTTCATTCTTATCTTTCATGATCCCCATTACTACTCCATCTTATCTTATCTGTCTTATTGTTTTGATTCCTCATGACATATTCATATGACCCCTCCATTCCATTATCTTGCTTAGTCTTTTATTTTTGCTACATTATCTCAGAGGTCTCCACATGTACTTGCATCACAGGAGCACCTCTGAGTTTTTCTCCTCTTATCATTTCCTTTTGGCACTTAGTGCCAAGACTCAATAATTAGTATTTAAGTTGAAGTACTCTCAGTAGTGTACTTCAATTTGTAAATTGCTTATATGATTCCCTCTACTCCTTATTTGCCCTCTACTCTCAGTTTGCCTCTGACAATTGCACATGCTGGGTATTTTAGAGCATTATGCTCCAAAAGATAGGTTTAACTTTGATGAAACAAGCCTTTTTGCATTGTAAGCAAGATTGAATTTTTTACAATTTGGAAAACTTACCTTTCTGACATGCAGTGCAACACCTGATAGTGGTCTTTGTACAAAGCAGATGAGCGGGAAGAAGAAGGATAAATTTTGTATTACATTGGGAGTTGCCTGCAATGCAGATGGAAGTGCGAAGCTCCCTTTAATTTACATTGGGAAGGCAAAGAAACCTTGCTGCTTCAAGAAGATCTATCCACAGCAACAAGGGTTTTATTATCAAAACAATAATAAGGCCTGGATGACTGCTGAGATCTTTGAAGAGTAGGTCTTAGCCTCAACCAATTTTATTGACATGAATTCTGACAGAATACTCATTACAGGTGGATTAAAAGCATTGACATTCAAATGCAGCATGCAGGTTGACACATTGTGATGCTTATTGACAATTTTTTGGGCCATTTTATTAACTATGAACTGCAAAATATGAGGCTCAAGCATTTCAAACCAAAACTCACCTCATTTGTTCAACCATGTGATGCTGGAATCATGTGTTGCATCAAGGCTCACTACTGGAAAGCCTACTGTCTTTGAGCTATCAAGCTTGATGAAGCTGATGAACAAGACATCTACAAACTTAATCTACTTGAAGCCATGTTGATGGCAAAGGATGCATGGGACAAGGTAACTGCTGAAACCATTAGGCATTGCTGGGATCACACTGGGATCCAGCCTACTTCTCCAAAATGCAAAAAAGCAACCACACCCATACAGCCTACACCAGTTCCCAACAAAACATCTTCAAACAGATGAGATGTGATTTGAGAATTCACAATGTTGTTGTTGATGACACTTCAACTGGCTGAGGAGAAGCTCAAAGCCATATTTGGGATGGGCTATGTTGACCAGGATTGGTGACCTGCTCTTGATGCTGTCCTTGAAGATGAGAACAATGAGTTGAAAGCTCTTAAGGCAATTGAGAGACTCACCAAAACCACCAACCTAGCAATGGCTACAAAATCCTCCAAAACAACCTCCCATTCCTCCATATTGGCACCACCTCAGCTTACAGAGCTTGAAAATGGCCTATATACATTGGGGTGCTTCAAGGGTACCTGTGGGGCTGATCCTGACAGCATGCTAAGGTTTTTGGAGAGCTGATGTAGATCACATCTGTGATGCTTCTCTAAAAATCTTTCCTAATGCTTCTGTTACACACTCCCAGAGTGGCCAGCCAGGTTGTGTTAAGGTCTCTTGAGTATGTCTTCAGGATGCTGTAATATCCTAAGAGCAGACCAAGGTCAGACCACCTAAATTAGAATCAATTAGGAATCCCAGCTGCCAGGAGCTAGCTTGCAATATGAGAGATCAGGTGACTGTGAGACCATACAGGGTTGGTATAGAACCATATTTGGGGTATGGGCTCTGGCATGTGACCTCAACTGACCCTTGAAAACCAGCCTATACTGGGTCTGTCTGACCCTCAGGGACCACTCTCTTGCCCATGGCAGGCATTCAGCAGACCAGATCAGAGATCAGG
>JASFDE010000577.1:0-10354 GCA_036937135.1 Nidula niveotomentosa
ATTGTTAATGTTTCTTAAATGCAGATCAGTCGAGTGATTGGAATGCACAACAGGAGGATACAAGTTGAGTACTTTGCGAACAGACACTATTTCTACAATCATAGGTAAAATGACAGACTCGTGGATTTCTGCAGATGTCTCATTGTAATATTTGTAACACTATGGAAAGCAAGCACGATAACCGCTTCATGATCGGCGTCATGCTTCTACAGAAGAATTTGTTAGGATCACGTGCGTAGACGGTTGTGACAAAATTCGCTCAGTGCACCGTGAAGCCGAATATTGATATGTATGATAATTCCAATTCGTCATCAACAGATCTAATCCTGTTCTTGCGCTGAGATGCATGAAGTTCGGGAAGTATGTTAAGAAATTAAATTCACATGTCATCCGGGAGTGAAATCGAGGGAAGCATAAACTGGCGAGCCCAAACCCAGGAGGAAGGATCAGCAATCATAATGTAACTAGTAAGTAAAAGTAAATCCAAAAAGATATTTGTGCACAGAACTTAAACACGCCAAAAGGGGTCGACCCCCTATCTGAGAAGAGCGAGAATAAATCTCACTTTGTTGGCTGTACGCCTCGTTGTCGGCTTGTTTCTCCCAAGTTATGTTGCCGTACTGGAGCTTACCGAAGTAAGACTTGGTCTTACTTTTTGTACATCTACAGAATACAAGCACATTCCAGGGACTCTTAGCCATGGAGCACGATATAAGAAGGTATAAAAACCCCATAAGGCGATGTTGTAAGCCTCTGTTGAGTCTAATCCCTACCGCTTGCTGAAGATAATCCCTACCGCTTGCTGAAGATATAAGTTATCTTGGACGGAAAGTAAGTATTATACCGTTTCACCATCGGCGTGGTGCTCGGAGATTTGTGAGCGTAGTTATGTATGGTCGTTAAGAGTAAGCAATGGAAGTAGAGTAGAACTATAGTTGACAAGTCTAAAGGAGGTCGAACCCCTACCGCTTGCTGCAATATGCAGTCCATGTAATGGAAGGCAAGCGCGATACCGCTTCACCACTGGCGTGGGGCTGGGAGACGTGGGAGCATAGGTATGTACGATCGATTGAGGAGTAAGTAGAAGAGAATAGGATAAAAATGCATGGAGTAATCAACGGACCCACCGAAAGGAAGGGAGTGTAAGTGTACGAGAATTTGCGTTGGGCGGGGTGCGGTGAATGAAAGTAGGTTTCCATGTGTGTGTGCAGTGAGTATACCTTCATCAGGGAACTTCCGAAAACTCGAATAATCGCTAAGGCAAGGGTTCGCTAGACTCCCAGTGGCAGAGATTCAGAGAGTGAAGTCCAGGTGCGAAAATGCAAGCAAAATGCAAAAGAAGATCTTACGCCAAAGGGAAGTCGGACTCCTGCCACTTGCTACCGAATTGCGATCCATGCTGAAATATGGAAGACAAGCATGATAATCACTTCACTATCAGCGTGGATGCGGGAGGAACCGTGGAGGAGGATATATCGCGGTCGGGATTCCGGGACGGAGAGGGTGTGCGAAGGTGGGAGGGCGCGGGCTCCGGGGCTATTTTGGTGCTTCGTGGGGAGTACAGAACTGGAGACTGTGCTGAGGGTGAGGGCTTTGAGGATGCACAAATTTTCGTGTGAAAGTTGACAATAATTTTTTTTGAATTTTAAACATTAAGCTCCAGTTACCTTTCCATCTTGTAAGAGGAATTCATCGTCGCTAGGACACAGTTATAGCCCCACCATCGCACGCAGAGCTGCAAGCCGAGCGCTGTTGGACACCGGCTGGAGATGATGGATCATGGTGGTGCATTAGTGTGCCTCGTGGCTGTGCCTGGCCCAAGCGTGACGCGCAGGCGGACTGCGCGCCAGCCTCAGACGCCCCGCATACGTGTCTCTCCTCCTCCCACCCCCTCCTACAACATGATTATCCGGGCCTTCCTTCGCCCGCCGGCCCAATTTTCCTTCTTCGGTTTGCTAATATGCTTTGTGTGTTCCGTGCTGGTGGTGGTGGAGGCGCAGGGCGACCCGACGAGCGCGGTGTCGTCGTTCAACAACCTGCCGGCGAATTTGTTCTTTTTTGACGATACGGAGGTGGGTTTTTTTATTGCTGGTTTATGGTTGGAAGATAATGCTAATGGGTGGATTGGGTGCAGACGGCGGTGTACCATGACTCGGTGGAGGGGAACGTGTATGTCTCGCAGGACGAGGGGAAGACGTGGGCGCGGGCGGACGACATCCCCAAGGGCCACGCAGCGATGGTCATCGAGCACCCGTTTGACAACCGCTTTGTACGTCATCCGCTCCTCCTCCGTCATCGGTCCCTCTGACGCTCCCTCCGTCGCAGGCGTTCGTGCTGACGGACGAGAAGGTGCACTACCGCACCGAAGACCGCGGCAAGACCTGGCGCTCGTTCGAGATGCCGGTCCCGCCCGCCCTTGTCGCCCGCCCGCTCAGCTTCCACTCCGACCCGGGCAGGTACGGGTGGGTGCTCTACCAGGGCACGAGCTGCGACCGCGTGGGCTGGGGCGCTGTCTGCCACGACGAGGTGCGTCCGTCCCTTCCTTCGTTTACCATACAAGCAGCTAACTAGTCTGGAAGACATACTACACCGAGCTCGCCTTCGCCGACACCCCCCGCCTCCTCCTCTCCGAGACCTCCCGCTGCCAATTCGCCCACTCCTCCAAGGACTTCAAGCACGAAGCCCCCATAGAGCTCATCTACTGCGTCGCCTTCGACACCGCCACCTCCTCCCCCTCCGGCTCCCATTCTCTCGCCTCCTCCCGCCTCTTCAGCAGCACAGACTGGTTCCAGACGCAAAACCAGGTCGAGGACCTGGGCATCGGCAAGAACGCAAGGGGCGTGGTGGCGTTCGCCATCGTGAGCAAGTTCGCGGTCGTAGCGCTGAAGGATCTGTCGGGGGGCGCGACTGGCGGGGAGATGCTGCTGTATGTGACGGTGGACACGAAGACGTGGGCGAAGGCCCACTTCCCACACGCATCGTCCGCGCAGCTGAGGGAGAACGCGTATACTCTGGTGGAGAGCACGACGCACTCCCTCGCAGTGGACGTCGTGCTCCAGTCCCGCGCCTCCATCGGCACTTTATTCGTCTCCAATTCAAACGGTACTTACTTCGTCGAGAGCCTCAAGGACACGAACCGGAACGAGATGGGCTTCGTCGACTACGAAAGGGTGTACGGCATCGAAGGCGTCGGGCTCGCCAATACAGTCGCGAACGCAGGGGACGTAGAGGGCCGCGGGGCGCGCAAGCAGCTCCGCACCGTCATCACCTTCGACGATGGCTCCTCCTGGTCCCCCCTCACCCCTCCGGCTGAAGACGCCCAAGGCAAACGCATCCCCTGCGACCCGCACGACACTGCCCTCTGCGCCCTGCACCTCCACTCCGTCACGACCCCACACAACTTCGGGCGCATATTCTCCTCCCCTGCTCCCGGGCTCGTCATGGCTGTCGGCAGCGTGGGCGAGTTCCTGAAGCCGTACGAGGAGTGCGATACGTACCTGAGCACGGACGCCGGGGTAACTTGGGAGGAGGTGCGGCGGGACGCGCACAAGTACGAGTTTGGGGATAGCGGGAGCGTGCTTGTCGTGGTGGGTGATGAAGATGCGACGGACAGTGTTAGGTGGAGTGGTGACTTTGGAAGGACCTGGTAAGCCCCCCTCCCTCCCTTCCCTTCTTCCCCTGTCGAAATTAACCCGACCCTCTAGGCGCATATACACCCTCCCCCTAAAACTGCGCGCCCGCGCGCTCACCACGCTCCCGGACAGCACCTCGCAGAAATTCCTCCTCTTGGGCCAAGTAGCGAAGGCGGACCGCACCAAGGACGTCGGGAGGGTGGTTATTGTACATTTGGATTTCAGCGAGACAAGGAAGAGGAAGTGTGATGACGGGGACTTTGAGAGGTGGGATGCGAGGCCGAAGGGGAAGGGAGAGTGTTTGATGGGGCATAAGGTGCGTTTTGGAGTTTTTGGGTTTGGAGGGAAAGGGCGGTGCTGGTTGTGGACGACACAGAGCGCGGTATTTTTTGTTGGAGCCCTTTTACCTCTTCCGCTATACCCTCCTCCGCATACACACGCTAACACCTCCGATAGCAATGGTACATGCGTCGCAAGCCCGATGCGGACTGTTATGTAGGCGATAAGTACAAGGACCCCGTGGAGCATGAGGAGAATTGTGAATGCACGGATGAGGACTTTGAGTGGTGAGTGCTTTTCGTTGGCCATGTGCCCGTTCTTCCTCCCTCTGCGTGTGGCTCCTTGGCGCACACACCTTACCTTCCACGCGTCCTGCCCTTTCGCTCCTATTCTACTTTCTTACACCTTACCTACTAACCCCCTCCCCCCTCCAGCGACTACAACTTTGTCCGCTCCGGCTCCGAGTGTGTCCCCGTCGGGCCCGAGCCCGTCCCCGCCGGCGTGTGCAATAACGGCCCGGACGACACGTACAAGGGCTCCTCTGGCTACCGCAAGATCCCGGGCAATACATGCATTGGTGGATTGCAGAAGGACGCGAGGGTGGATAAGAAGTGTTCGCAGGGTGAGTGCAGTTGGTCTCTTGAGAGCGAACTACACTTTGCAGTCCCACTTGAGAGAGCATATGGGGTTTAGTATTGGAGGACTGACGTTATGATTGTGCAGCGCAACCGGCGGAAGGAGCAGTGATACATCAGACATACCAGTTTAGCAGCCAGATTGCGCAGCATTCTTATTTCAAGGATTCGACTGTAAGTTCTCACCCTCTCGTTCTCTCATGTAGACAACTGACAAGACATGGGCAGACGATCCTCGTCCGCCTGCTCGATCACACCGTATGGCAATCCTCCAACGAGGGCTACACCTGGAAGCAGCTCTTCCCCGACAAAACTTTCCTCGCCTTCTACCACCACAAATACTCCTCCGATAGGGCCTACCTTATCACCGACACAAGCACCTTCTATTACACCACCGACACCGGGGGCAACTGGCACCCAGGCGAAGCCCCCACGCCGCCCAACACCTTCATGGCACAGGTGCTCCGCTTCCACCCGATCTCGGAAAATCTCATCTGGACGGGGAACCGCGACTGCACCTCCTCCAATGGTGGGGAGAACTGTCATGCCGAGGCACAGTATTCAAGGGACAACGGAAGGAAGTGGTCGCTGGTGGAGAGTTATGTGAGAAATTGCGCGTGGGCAAAGGACACGCAGCTGGCGACGGACCCGAATGAGATTCTGTGTGAGAGTTATAAGGATAAGAAGGGTTCGCAGAGGTATTTCCGGGGAGACAATCCGCTCGAACTGGTGACGGGGGGCAATTTTTTCGCGAATAAGAGGAAGGTGTTTGATCAGGTGGTTGGGTTTGCGAAGTTTGCCGAGTTTTTGGTGGTTGCTGAGGTGAGTGCGATCAAGGATGATTGGAGTAGGAGGTGACTGACGGGGGCCGTAGATGTCGGTGACGAAGCGGTCTCTCGATCTGCAGGTCTCTTTGGACGGGAACCACTTTGCTACCGGGCGCTTCCCGCCCAGCATGCACCCCGAGACACACGTACGTCTCACCCCTTTCTTCTCCACCTAATCGCTAACCCCACTCCAGGCATACACACTGCTCGAATCGAGCACCAAGTCCCTGTTCCTGCACATGACCATGTCGGAGCCACCCTACCCCTACTGGGGCAACATCTTGAAGTCGAACTCGAACGGGACGTACTTCGGCCTCTCCGTAGAGAACGTCAACCGCGATGACCGCGGGTTCGTCGACTTTGAGAAGATGATTGGCCTCGATGGGATTGCTTTAATTAACGTCATTGCGGATCCGAATGAAGCGGCGATTTCGGGGCACAAGAGACTGCAGAGTCGGATTACGCACAATGATGGTATGTATGGTGTTTTTAGTTTTGGGTGCATGGTGGCTTATGGAATCGTTTGTAGGCAGCACGTGGAAACCGTTAGTGCCGCCCAAGGTCGATTCGGGGGGAAGGCCATATGAGTGTAATCAAGCGGTATGTTGGGCTCTACCCAACTGTTGTCGCTTTGCTCACACGTTTGCTATTAGAAATGCGCCCTGCACATCCATGGATACACGGAGCGCGCGGACCCCAGAGCGACGTATAGTACCCCCTCTGTCGTCGGTCTCCTCATGGCCGTCGGCAACGTCGGCGAGTCCCTCGCGCCCTACAAAGACAGCGACACCTTCCTCAGCCGTGACGCCGGCTTCACCTGGGAGGAGGTGCACAAGGACGCGCACCTCTGGGAGTTTGGCGACTCCGGCTCCATCCTCGTCATGGCGAACGATGAGGAGCCGACAGACCACGTCATGTTCAGCACCGACGAGGGTCTGCACTGGCGCGAGTACAAGTTCACGGACGAACAGATGCGCGTGCGCGCCATCGTCACCGTCCCGTCGGACACGAGCAGGCGGTTTATCCTGTTCGGGCAGGTGCAGCGCCAGCCAGGGGCTGTGGCTGTGCATATTGATTTTAGCTCCCTGACGTTGCAGAAATGTAGGTGCTTTTGTATCTTTACTGTGGTATGCTCTGCTGATTATAATCGCTGAAGGTGTCCTCAATGTCGAGGAACCTGGGAAAGATGACTTTGAGCTATGGAGCCCAAGTGAGGAGCGTGAGGAACAGTGTCTCTTTGGACGACAGGTAAGCAGACGTAACCTTCACTCACAGTCTGGCTGATGCCTAGTCCAGACGCTTTACCATCGTCGCGTTCGGGACCGCAATTGTGTGGTCGGAGACCAGCCCAAGGCGGAGGAACGCGTTGTCTCAAACTGCGAATGTAAAAATGTCGACTTTGAATGGTAATCTTTGGTTTCATTTCTCCACAGTAACCTATCTGACTGCTTCTTTGTAGCGAGTTCAACTACGCGAAGAACGCAAACGATGAATGCGAACTCGTTCCCGGGACTACACCGCTTCCCAACGACGACTCTTGCAAGAATGGCGAAGAATACTGGTACGAGCGCACTGCCTACCGGAAGAACCCTATCTCGACTTGCGAGGGTGGCTCTCGGCCCGATCGTGGCACTGAGCATGTTTGCCCTGGCTTCAAATCCAAGAGCGGCTTCTTCTGGTTCTTCATGTTTACGATCCCCTTCTTGTTCACAGCACTGGTTGGATATTATTACTACCGCCGAAGCGGATTGGCGAGAGGGTTTGTCATTTTTGTAACTGAGCGTTTTTTTGTTACTGACTCTACTTTCTACAGAACGATTCGTCTCCCTGGGGACGGCAGCCGGCCTTCCTTCAGCAGTGGATCTGGAATTATGGACACCATCGCCTCCGTGCCATGGTTCCTTGTCGGTGTTGGTGGTATCGCTTTCGAGTGGGTCGCATCGAGGTTCCAAACTCTGGCATCCCGTACACGGAGTGGGTACAGGAACGTACCAGTTGATGAAGATGCCCAGGTTCTGCGTTTCGAGGATGAGGAATAAAGTACATTTATACGTTCTAGATCTTAAAAGTGTCTTGCTTGATATAGTCGTGCGCACCTTGGATACAAGTCTAATTATTTATTATTGTTCTACTGTAGCTGGAAGGCTACCTGTACATATAATGACGACTGTGGAGTCCAAACTAGGAGGCCCTTTAGACGCAGTTCACGTATCGTATGAGCAAACCGTGTGTATGTCACCCTAATCCGTGGAGCTGGCCTCGAATATACCCGTGGAAATGAACGGATCAAAGATAGATCGATAGCTGCCTATATGTCGGCTGACTTCGAAAGCGCCTTACAGGATAATCCGCATATTTATAGGGATGACATAGCTGTGCATGTTCTGCTTCTGTCGCCATATTGGTAAGTCCAGTTATCTTCTTCCGGTATCATCACAATCTAACCTCATTATAGAGCCTCCCTTGATTAACATCAGAGGAGACTCCCGGTTTAGAAACAATCGATAAGATGCTTGCATTACAACCAAGTAATCATAGCGGCATCTCTCCATGTAAAGGAGTTGCCTCGTACCACAGTTGAAACGTTCTCTAACTTTGGCATACTGTATGAAAGACATACATGTGCTCTGCGGATGATTATTAGAATCTGCTGGAACATGATAGATCCTCCGCGCACACGTAGCTGAGTGAGCATGGACATCTCGTTACTAAGTCTTGTTACTCGGTGCTCGGCGCTCCTGCACTGAGTTCCCGAGCTAACAACGACGAAGAACAATGGCTTTGACAGGTTCATCGCCCTCCGCGGACCATCTGGTGGGGCCCCAGGATATATCTACCCTGGTGTCTCTGGCCATATATGCATTCCAAGCTCTTTGTCCCGAGCGTTCTCGCGTTTCTATTATCCTCAGTAGTAGCTGAACCTTGTTTCCCGCCCAATACACTCTCCCAGACTCCTCTTAGGTATGCAATCGGCTGCTGCATCGTTCGCGTGACACAGGATGTTTCTAACATCGACCTAGATCTTGTGAAGTTGCTGGCGCTATGGAGGCCGTCCAGATCGCTCAGACAGGAGGACCCGAGGTTCTCAAGCTTACCAAAGTAGAAATTCCTTCCATCACCTCCGATACTCAAATTCTTGTAAAAAATGTGTTCGCTGGACTGAACTTCATCGATACTCTGGTGCGCATTTGCGGATTTCTACCCAGCACTCGTAGCTAATGTACTAAACAGGTGCAACGAGGACATATTCCCTTCCAACTGCCCCACACCCCCGGAATGGAGGGTGCAGGTGTCGTCGAGAAAGTCGGATCAGCAGTTGCCAGCACTTACCCCGTTGGAAGCAGAGTCGCATACATGTCCTTCACCGCCAAGGCATACGCGCAATACACAGTCCTCGATGCTAGCGCGGTCACTCTCATTCCTGAGGGCGTCTCGTACGAGGACGCTACCGGGGCGATGATGCAAGGTTTGACCGCCCACTACCTCGTGTCCGAGGATGGTGTGTACAACATCAAGAAGGGTGATGATGTGCTTATCCACGCTGGTGCCGGCGGCATGGGTCTTCTTCTGTCACAGATCGCCGCTCACCGCGGGGCAAATGTCGTCACCACCGTCTCGACCGCTGCAAAAGCGGCTCTATCCAAAGCCAATGGCGCTAATGTGGCCATCCGATACTCCGACGATGAGGGCAAGCATGTCGACTGGCTGGAAGAGGCAATGGCTGCCACGAACGGCAGGGGCTTCAACGTCGTGTATGATGGTGTTGGAAAATCTACCTTCGTTGGATCAAGGGATGCTCTGAGGAAACGCGGCATCCTAGTTATGTACGGCGATTCCTCTGGCGCTCCTGATCCATTCACCCCATCTTTCTTCGCTGGGAAATCTCTCTTCTTCTCTCGCCCAGTTCTCTTCCACTGGGTGGACAGAGAGGGCGAACTACAGAGCCGTGCAAAGGATGTCTATGACTGGCTTAAGCAGGGTGTGATTTCGTTTGAGTACACCAAATTCCCCCTGGCCGACGCTTCAAAGGCTCATGAGGCGATGCTGGCAAGGAAGACATCCGGAAAGGTGTTGATTGAGATCCCACAGTAGACGATAGCCTGCAGTTCGTATGGTTTCAATGATTAAAATGTTGTAGGTAGTATGAAACTTGAATACACATATCCACTATCATGTGCTTCGAGTTCATATTAGAGACATCGAGACAGGTATCCAACAAGCATCGTGCTCAATTTCCACTGTCAGTTTTTTTTTGGTCATAATGGAGACGAAGCTCCTCTTGACCTGCTTTTCCTTGGTCCTCATCGAATATCCACTAGCTTGGGGATGTCGATCCTATGTCCCTTGAATGTCAAGAAGGCCTTTCGTAAGCTTCGCAAAAGCTGAGGCATGTGTCGCAGCACCAACCGACACATTTCCTGATGCCGATGAGGTCATTCTAGAACGACTTCAAATTTGTTAATCTAATCTCGCGAACTGTAGTCTGAAATTTTTTTTGCTCGTCAACATATCCAAAAGCTACACCGAAGATAGCTGATCCAAAGTATGCCTTCATGGTAGTGTCAGACACAAAGGCAACTCCAAACGAGATCTTCTCCGTATGTTCAAGTGACTGAGATAAAATAATGATGGATTGCGAATCCCCCTTTTCGGCGAGACTTATTGGCGACCCTTGCTCTTCGAATGTGGGACAAACTACATGGCCGGGTGTTGGGTTGTCGAAAGGTTTTCCTCTAGTGACGACATGTTTCATGCCAGCCATTATCCTGCGTTTATGTGGACTGTCGACTCCGCTCGGTACATATAACCTAATGGAAAGGAATTCTCAGGTAAATATACACGTAAAATCTAGCTTGCGGTCACTCACTAGTTTCGACGTGGCTGATCTTCTCCACTTAAAGTATACTGAGTAATATACGAGAAATCATGAACGCTGACATGCTTACCCCACTAGCATGAAAATTTGGTCTTGCACCTGTTG
>JASFDE010000578.1:0-10346 GCA_036937135.1 Nidula niveotomentosa
TATTTGAGATTATATGTATTCAGTGTTATCTTGCAGGGCAAGAGAAATGCCAGGAGACAAGATCAGAGAGAGAACATTGAGTGAGGGGAAGAGTCTCTGACAGTTGTCATATTCAGCACTCACTCAAAGACTCATTCTTATCTACACCTCATAGCCATAAATTTGAACAAAAACAGATCAAGTGGTATTCAGAATAGCTTAAACAACTTGGAAACCAGATTCAGCATGATCCGACCTCATTACCAAAAATCATTCAGATGACAAATTAGATCGAGAAGCTGGAGACGATGGCAGCAAGAGATGGGGCTGTGAAATTTATCTTAATATTCATGCTAGCAGCTAGCCAATATTTTCCCAATTACACATACGTATTTGCTCAAAATACCTGTCTAATATGTCACTTGTAAGAACTTCTATCAAAAATATGTCCGATCCTCTACAGTGCTTTGCTTAATCTTTGGGAAAGTTTGAAAGATTCCAAAAATGTTCACATGATACTGGTCTGATGCATCCTTAAGTTTTATCCAGAGTCGTGCCATTACGACAGCTTCTAGCAGCATATACCATACCTGGCACCTGCTATCTGTATTTACAGATCTCTTAAACCTGAAAAAGATCATAACGGAAACAAGAGAATAATATTACTTCAGGCACAGGTTTTTTGCCGTGCCATGTGCGTGCTGTGCGTGCAAGTGCTTGCAAGTGCGTGCAAGTGCGTGCAAGTGCGTGCAAGTGTGTGCAAGTACGTGCAAGTGCAAAGTTGGTGTATGCAAGTGTGTGCAAATTTCTACAAGGTGCGAGAATAGCCGAGCATGCTTTATATGTTTGCATGAAAATGAGTGGTAGGTACATGAGATCAGTGGGAGAGCAGATTGAGTGAAATATCTTCCCTTTTTGCGAGAATTAGTGTATTAGAACTATTCTAAATTTCGCTTATTGATTGAAATATAAAATTTAAATTAATTTCAAAGCTCTATAGATTATTCTACCTTCTCGCTGCGCAGACACCCGTCAAATCCAATTATTTCTTTCCTGGCTGACGAGCCCACATTGACTTTGCGACATTCATGTCACTGTGTCAATGTGGCTATGTTTATTATTACCTTAAAAGGCATTCGGAGATGTCCAAACATCAGTTTGGAGGAGAGCAAGGGAACTGGGATGCATATTAGTTTACAATCACACTCAAGATAGTGACACCAAATAACTTGGGTCCTATGTAATATATATACAAATTGAGTTTAAAGACAAAGAATGGAGAATGAGACTTAATATGCTATTGTCAAAAGCTATGTAAATGGAATACAATAATAAACAATTGGGGGAGAATTATTCCACAGAGGAGTCATCATGACAGATGCACGTATGTCACAGTCCTAGTTGCGTCTTAGAAGGTGCATGCACTCAAATACTGTGTGCGTGCACTAAATTATTATGTGCGTACAATATGCTTGCAGGTGCGTGCAAGTGCATGCAAGTACGTGCATGTCAGTGCCGGTGTGTGCCGGTGTGTGCCAGTGCGTGCAGAGGTGCATGCAAGTGCATGCCAAAGGGAGCCAGTGCGTGCATATGTGAAAAGGTGGTGCGTGCACAAGTTTAGTTCTTTCTTGAAATAAGTAAAAGACTTACAAGTGTTATGGACCTCGAAGCTTGGGCACTGACTGTATTGAACAACAAACTGGGACTCACTGCAGATCCAATGGCCTATGTGCATGGTTCAGTCTGCAAATGCAAATGACAGTGCACTAATTGCACTATTGCTCTAAAATAATTCATTATATAGTCTATTTGTATCCTAAATATGTAGTTAATTATTGAGAAAGATGTTACAAGAAAATTATCATGATAAAAGGCCTGGCTATATGTTTGGTAACACCATGCTTAGGAGTAATGGTGTAAATGGCAGTGCAATAACTGTATTGTTTGATGAATTGTTCTAAAACTACATTTAAAATGGTCTACATGTATCCTACATATCTATTTAATTATTGAGACAGAAAATACAAGAAAATTATTGTGAGAAAAGGACTTGCCATATGTAGGGTAGCTCCGTGCATAGCGGTGATAAGGCCAAAATTTCGAAAATTTATTGCATAATGCACTACTCTGATGGTACATTAAAATCATAATACTACAAAAATACTCAAATATTGGCCATTTATCAGGACTGCCAACAAAACTTACATACCAAATATTTACCCGTGCGTGCAAATGTGCACGCACCTTGCACGCACGTGGCACGCATGTCACGGCACTTTCTAGTTGCCCTATTAATTTCATGCAAAATTGTTCAGTCACTGTAAGAGGTTGCACTACAAACTAATATTAATTTGGTATGTCATGATGCCTTGTCACTCAGTTGTGATATTTCTATCCTCTTAGATTTGATGTGCGGTCAAGAGTTCGATTCACATTGTGAATACTTTTCGTTACTTATTTAAATTTATTTAAACATTGCTTAAACTTCGAAAATTTTAAACACCTTTACATTTAAACATATTTAAATATTTCCATATTGGCTGATTTCACCGGTCCGGAGTGTTTATGTGTTTATGTAAACAAAAATCAACGTGCCAGACGCTGGTTGTTTAATAGAATCTCATAAAATGTCACTGTATATAAACGAAACACACATCAAACAAATAGCAGAAACATTTGCTATCGTTAAAATAGTACATAGGTAGAGGGACCTTATTTTTTTGTATACCCATTTTCTCTTGTTAATGAAGCTGCACAATACTAATCAAAAATCAATTTCCGTTTCATCTGCAGTGTGCAAGATTTCGTCGAGTTTTTCAACCCTTGGAGAAATCTTCAGCCTGAAAGGGATAGGAGTTCGTCCGGATAGGCCTTCGTATTCCTCGAGAGAAATTGGTTCGTCCGGAATCGCATGGAATGAGAAGGCCCAAAGAAGATTAGAAATAGCAAGCCAAAGTTCACGCTCTGCAACTGGCAAACCAGGACAGATCCTTCTCCTAATAAATATCATACAGTCAGAAAGGCTCAAATTTATATGTAACATAAAGCTAACCCTGCTCCAAAAGTCCAATGATCGCGTTCCATAACATTCGCAAGTTTAGCAGATTCACCGCAGCTGAGTGGATCACCCAGATATCTATCGGGTTTGAATGTAAAGCTTTTCAAGTGGCTTTAGTATGTCAACGAAATACTGGTGACAATACCAGGATTAACTCACGAATCCGGATATCGTTCTTCGTTGTGATGGAGCGTATAACAATTCAAGACAACCACAGTATCCTTCGGAATAAATTGACCGTTGTACGTGAAGTCTTGAGAGGCACAATGAGGAGTCGCCATCCAAAATGGAGCATGAACTCGTTGAACCTAGTATGTCGGGATCTTACATAAACCGATTTAGAATATTACAAAGAAACATTACCTCTTTAATAACGGCTCGTATATACGGCAAGTGGACCTCATCTTCTGTGTTAATCCAACGATCACGCCCGACGACACGGTCTAGTTCCTCGTGGGCCTTCATCATTACCTCGGAATGAGACGGAATCAAAGCAAGGAACCATTGGATTATTCCAGAGGTCTATAATAATATTCAAAATAGATAAATTATAGACCACAGAGGTATATAGACTTACCGAGTGAACTCCCCCGAGTGTGAATACAGCTGCTAGCATACAAAGATCCTCCCAGTCGAGCTTTTCCTGTTCTTGAGTCTCGATAAGGGTTTTAACTAGGCACTGGGGCACTAGTTCTCCTGCATCCATTCTCGCTTTAACACGTAAAATCATGCTGCCATATACATCCATGAGATCATCATGGAGCTTTCTTCCACGCGAGCGCATTTTAGAGGGGATCCATTGAAGTGGCTCAAAAAAATCGATGGGATTAGACCATGGTCCTGAGGTTATGCTGAATAAATCATAGTTGATCATATTCGCAACATAAGCAAGTACCAGTTAGATCCATGAATTCCATCGCGAGCTCTAAAGCTTTCTCTACAAGTGGATCTGAGGTCGATCCGGTGCGCGTTCCGAATGATATGATCAACATGTTACTGACCCCGTTAAGTTCAGTGATGACATATGACATGGTAAAATGTGAAATGAGCCTACTTTAGAGCAAAGCGTCCAGCATAGTGAGCAGGATTGATAGGCAGCTTCCCGTAAAAAGTTTCCTCATAAAGCGACTTTATAAAAATGTGTGCTTCATATTCCATGGTAGCTGTGTATTTTTGTAAGGCCTTTGGAGTAAGTATTTGCGTTGCAATCCTGCGGTGTTGCCTCCTATTATGGAAATTATGAAAACACAACGACTGTAAGCCACAGAAAATATGCACCATCTGTCACCGTAATCTGATGCCGTAATGGCGCGTCCGCAAAGAATAAGCTGGTTCTTCATAAAATATTTTTTACGGGTGGAGAAAATGGCGCCGTTAGTGACGAGAAGCTCTCTTGCTACGTGTGGATCGGAAACCACAACGAAAAGTTGATTGCCCATCCAAATAGAAAACAACGGTCCGTATTTCTTTGCCCAAGAATGTAGAGCGAGTTCGGCATATTTACGAAGGAATGCATAACGAATAGGTGGCCCAGAAGGTAATGCATTTCCGTCCTTGTCAACAATAGATTTACGAAGAATCACTGGGCTTAGAAGGTAGGCAAGGATAGTGGCAGTGATGAAGCTCAGCTGTGAAGCCACCGTATTAGCAGTTTCAATCATGAAGTAAAATTCAATACTGACTATACACTGAGGATTGAATGATAGCATTCTGAGAATTGCGACTGGCAATGAGAAGCTTGATGATGTCAAATCTAGGCTGAATTACATGCTATACACAGCCTTTGCCGGCCAACTTATACTGCTGCTTGTGAATCAATTCATGAAGCGCGGCTTAACTTTCTAATGACGCCATTAAGGCCTGAGAGTCCGACTGACAGCCGCGAGCATAAAACAGAAGAGCGGTAGACTTTGAGATTCCAAATCACGATCGGTGCCAAGTTTTCGGAATAGTATTATGATCAATGTTTGGCAACAGAAGAAGAGGATCAGTGATATCAGTGCCGCGACGAAAGAAGTTGCCACTATAGCTGAACACAGATAAATGCTTGCGTTTTATTAATGGAGCACTCTGCATCGAATTCCAACGTTCTGTCTGATGTGCTGTTATCTGTTCGGACAGAGTAGCATCAGAGTAAAATAAAGCATTATGGCGATTACTCCCAACTACGCTGGCAAAATAAATGATAAATAATTTATTACTGCGAAAGAGAGTTGTATGGGCTATGACCAGTCCAATCAGAAGGAGAAGGAACTGATAGTGCTCCTAGAAGTTTCAGATAACTAATCCCGAGGTATAGTATGTGCTGGATATTTCTCCCTGATTTACAACACTCCCTCGTAGACAGCACATACTCCTGAAAATATGTCTGCTAGAAAATCCTTCAATTCCGAAATAAATCTTCATATAACTTCGAAATTGGCAAGTGCCCCCCCTGTTCCTAAAATAGGTTACAAGCGCACTCCTTCTCGAGCACACGGGCGGCTAGTCCATGTGAACCTAATGCACAAAAAAAAACCGGTTTCCGGATATGTTACTGTGATCTGTTAGGATCTGCTTTGAAGCGTCCAGTACGGGTAGTGCATCTATGATGTGACGTCCAAAAAATACCCTTTCACCGAATAGGTATTACTATCCCCCCGCTGTTGGCGGCTGTGTCCTTCCAATCTGATATTCAACATATCCAACAGTCGCTGGCTTTCCAACAGTTGCCAAGCTTTCACAAAAATAGCGCAGTCACAGAACAATCACCGGCGTTCCAACAATTGCCAGCTTTCACGAAATAATAAAGTGGTTCGCTTTTCTAAACAGTCGCCAACTTTCCATCAAGATATCTTCATCAATCTCAGTTTCCAAATAAGGTAATCGCACTAAAAATGTGTGTCGCGTCGTGTATGTCCAAAATGCGATGTCACGTTGATCCGAATGACCGATAAGATAGCCACGCGTACACCTAGCGCCGCAAAAAGATGAGAACGATGTATAACGCCCCGAAGGGCTCAGAGTTCCAACGGTCAGTGGATTTGTGTTGTAATTTTGGTAGTCGGTACGTAGCTGTTAGACTCTAGGTTAAAAATCCACAAGTTGTACACTACTGTATCTACTGCTTATATACCATATCCTAGGTTTACTAGTAAATTCTACTACAAGTATCTCACTAAGCAGATTACTCATCAGATAACTAATCACGAGTTATAGTATGTGCTGGATGTTTCTCCCTGATTTCCAACACATTGCCTTACTATCAAGCATCTCAAAGCAACAGCTGTTGGATTGATGGCCATCACCGTGACGTTATGGTGTACAGGTCCGCAAAATACACTTGTTCCTAACGTTTAGTGCTCTCATCTGTTCTTGTTGTAATACAATGATTATCACTGCAGGCGTCAGCCGATTAGTTGAAAATTCACGAAGTAGTATATACAACTACGTGTTTATATGCCTTTTGTAATATCTACCTATTGCTTTCCAACATCTATTAGCAATGACCTCCTATTAGCAATTACCTCCTAAATCTGATTACTAAGAATCTTCGTCAGCCCGAGTGTTGTCCGTTTTCTGATAATTACTTCTATGTGCCAGATTAGGTACAGTATTCTACAATACTTTTACCCCAATTTCATCTATTCTACTACGATCCACTAGGAGACATAACACCTAACATGTCCTCCAACTCCCTCCCCACCGTTTTCTCCGGTTGTCCGATGGAAGATATTCTCACTAACTCACTCACCTCCGTCCCCTCCAAATCCAATACATCAAATCCATCCTTTCCTTCACTCCAGAAGACGCCGCAGCCCTACACGCTGCCAAACAACTTCTGGTCCCCTTAATCCCGACAGTCCTAGACTTAGTCTACACCAAACTCCTCTCCTTTTCCATCACCGCCCAATCCTTTGTCTCGCGACAACCAGGGTACACCAGTACTGTTCCCATAGATGTTAAACAGCTGAGCTTGGAACATCCACAAATCAGTTATAGGAAGAATTTCTTAGCTGGGTATATTTCGAAACTAGTCACTATGGATTACGAGGATATGGGGACATGGGAGTATTTAGACAGGGTGGGGGCTGATGCATACTTGGGTGCGTGGGGATGATGAGGGTGAGTTCGAGCATAGGAAGGGGCTGAAGGGGTTGAAGGTTGAATATGTAAATTGCGGGCTATTGGTTTGTCTCCCCGCTTTTATTTTCCTGTTCGAAAGTATATAAGTCGAAACAGGTTACGTGGAGGAGATATTAACTACTACAGTAATCTCTCACCCAGATCTTGATAAACCCGCGAAAGTCGCAGTAGTGAAAGCTATGAACAAGGTAACCTTTTTCGTCCCCAACGCTTCTGTACTCCACTGACGTCGACTCGTTCTAGCTGATATGGATAAAAAATGGTTCGTCCTCTTTTCGTTTCTTCCACCGTATCCAAGTATGCGTCGCTCTTGCTGTTCCTTGTCCTCCTTCATTCTCATCCCTCATCTAACCTGCTCTTCCTTCTTCACTATCTCTCCTTTTCCCTTTCCCTCTCTTTCTCTCAACTTTCTCTAATGTCTCCATATGTTCTTGGCTTGACATTCTATGTCCTACTGGTTCGGCTCCTACTTCTCTTTTATTGTCCCACCCCTCTTCTCCCTATCTTCCTTTTTTCGGGTCGCTCCTCTTTTCTCACTATCTTGATCTCTCCTCCATTTTGATTTTTTTTCTCTGTCGTGTTCACAATCACGCTATCCTCTTTTACTTGTATGCTATATTTTATTTCTCCTCTTCTTTTTGTCTCATACGAAAGCTAATATTTCTCCTTTCAGACCTCTTTGCCAGGCAATACATCAACGACCTCTCCTCTCCCGCCTTCTCTTCCTAGCCTACTAAGCACTTCCTCTTTTAGTTAAACTGTTCAAATATCTCCAAAATGGCACTTCTAAAGTGGCTAGCGTTCCAAGTTGGAGCTGTAACAGTTGTTTGTCTTCGGATTCGGGTATTTATGGGAGGAAGTAATGGTTCAGGATTTACGCAGGGTAGGATGATGGTATGATAGCTATGGATTATATAACTAGAGCATATACTATCTTCCTGTTCCCTTTTGTTTCGATTGCAAATGTCCAATTAATTTATATTTATAAAGGAAATTTTGTAGTTTCTTGCTGGCTCGATCGAAAGCCCGAATCACCAAAATAATTATTGCATACTCGATTCCGATACCGAACTGAAGGGACTAGGGTGAAGTTCAAACTCTGCATATGCATACAGTCTGAAGCATTTACCTGGGAGCTTCAAGATACGATGTAGCTTTTCAAGTGGCTATTTCGGTAATTTATTGTATGAAACTGTTGACCCCAGCTGTGCACCGTGAATAGTACATTCTTTAGTTACAATGTGCGTGAGATGATGAACATGAGACTCTTTATTATTGCCCCATTGCTTTATAATATCGGAACTGTAACTTCGCTACATACCGGATCCAAACAGAGTACCTTAGATATGGCTGAGAATCTGACTGTGTATGGGCGTCAGCGGAGATCCTAAGCATCTCAGTCTAAGATGGCATGTGGTTTTTGACCTCAACCTTTCTTTGCTTCATTCTCGAATTCACAAGCTCATGTATAAACCTGACCGCTTTGATTCGTTATAGATTCGAAGCCCGTGGATGCCGCTCCATCAGAGGTCCATGTTTCAGCGTTCTTCTCTGTAAGTCCCTTCTCTCTCTATCTTTACCATGATCGGCCTCATTTTATTCCTTTTATCAGTAAATATGGTAGGGACTAACACGGGTCACACCGTGACTGATCCGTATCCGAACCGTGGGTATCCGGGTCATTCGGATACGGATACAGGTTTATCTGCGGGTATCCGTGGATATCCGTAGATCGCGATGTTACCATAATCGCACAATTTTTTTATTGAGAATTTTTAACGTATTGAAATGACCAAATTTAAATTTCTGGAAGTTTTAGACATGAATTGGCTCTTTAATAAAATAAATAAATAAATCGCATGTTTATAGCTATTATAATACAAGTTCAGACAGAAAATGAATTTACATTGCTTTATTTAGCTTCAAAAAATCATCATAAATCATACAAATTTCCAAAAACAATTTCACAGTGATTCAACTTCCAATTGATGACCACTTCCTTCCATAGATGCCTCAATAATCTTTGTAGCTTCCACAAACCCAGGATATAATGGAGTTTTGGCCCAAGATCCTAGAGCCATCTGTGCCTTGAATGTCTGGGAGCTCATATTATGCTGTAGATGACCAATTTGAAGCCGGCCAGTTGAAAATGCACACTCTGCATCAACTGAGGATGCTGTTAACATTATTAATAAAGAAAACAATTTGTGAATACAACAAATACTTACCAGGTACAGAACAGAAATCAGAACCCATCTTGGAGAGATGTGGTCATTTTTTCAATGCTCTGTGCCAGTACATCATATAGCCACCTGCTTCTTGAATATAGGAGCTATCAATAGGAGGGTCACTCAAATAGCGCTCAATAGAATCCTCTGGTGCTGAAGCATCAGGTGTTGAGTCAATAATCCATTTGTTCTGAGAAACTGTCAGGCACACAAACAATATACTCTAAACAGTACAATGTCGAGGCTGTCTAATCACTCAAAAGGAAGAAAGAGGAATAAGAGTACGCTGTATTGCTAGTGGAGAGAAGACCAGCTCAAGACTGGTGTTCTCGGTACAAATGTGTTACCTAAATACTAAACTACATGTGTACTGCGTATGTAAGTAATAAAACAATTACCATGAGTATCGTGCATGTAACTAATAATCGATCGGTTACGACGCATGTATCTAATGTGTATCTAATATAATTAAATGAATGAAGAGGGTCGGTTTCCTCATTGTAAGTAATGCTGCAAGCATGCGTTGTAAACATATATCGTCCATGTGTTATCTCGAGATAAGATCTTCCTGTGATAAGATCTTATGATAAGATAAAAGTAATCATAAAAATGAAAAAAGCGAATTCATGACATTACCCCCTCCTTAAGGATCATGTCCTCATGATCCTCTTGGTTCTTTCTTCCAGTTTTGTTAGACCATCTCTCCCATTGTTTCTTGAGGTATTGTTCGGCGGAAGGTCGGGAATGGAATGGAGAAACAGGTCACCAAGTAGACCCAAAAGGCGTAGGTGAAAAATGGGGGGAAGAGGATGCATATGAAGATGATGATAGCGATACCGGTTCCGTCCATTTTCCGTTTGTCCAGTCAAAAAGTTGTCGAGTAGTAACGGTGGTAGGGACTGTGAGGTTTTCGATGGGAATGAATGTGAGTCGATGCGATATAGGTCTGGGGGCTG
>JASFDE010000579.1:0-10336 GCA_036937135.1 Nidula niveotomentosa
TCCAAGTACCTAAACCTCTTCCACACCTTCTGCAGCACTCTCTGGAACAACAAATCATGACTCTTAGTCTTTGCCCTGTATGTTCTCTGTTGGTTCCATCACCTTTGACTCTTCCACATAGCATCGCACTTATTGTACCTTCTTATGGATACACCCTTTTTTTTTTTAGAGCCATTTTATTGCCTCTGGAGTGTATTTCCTCTCTTGGGCCTTGTGCTTTTTACATCTCCTATTACTACTTTTCTACCATTGGCATTTGTGTCCCCCGGGGCCCTTGCATCCCCAAGTCCAAGGCCTGAGTGTTCCTTGCTTGTTTGCTGCTCCCTGGTGAGTTGATAGTGCTAGGCTCAATTCATGGTCTAAGGTGGTCTCTGCATTGGATACACCCTTATCTCACCCTCTCTTCTTTGTCATCCTGCACCAGCCTTTTCTTGCCTGCCTTGTTGGAATATGGACAGCAAACAGTGCTATGAGACTCAAGATGCATCACATGCACCAACTCCTTTCATATCAGAAACATATTACATTTTGCTCTCCATCCCATGGATGCACAGTGCACTGCTCTTTAATTTTCCTATTCATTTCATAGCCACAAGCTTGCAGAGCCCAATTCCATGAGCACTATATATTCTCCTTACTATACATACTTTATGTTTCATATGTCTTATCATTCCTTACTAATTGTAGTAATGTACAGTTCTTTCTACTATTCAGTATTTAAATGTGGACTTTTGTCAACTCACCCTCAGTTGTTTGTATGCCAAACAACTGAGCTTTGTGTTCTAGATCCAATATGCCCATCACCTCTCAACTTTTATCTGGCCTCTCAGATTTGGGCAGTACATCAATTTCCAAGTTCTCAGAAGAACTGTACAGCACCAGTTAATTCATGAATAATTACAGTGATTTGAGTAATTTATTAAATAATATTTGAATATCATGTTGTTGAGGGCGACAAGACAATTATGATTATGATTCAAAGCATCAAAGCATCCCCAGAGGCACTTTGACAACTCAAGCATGCTTCAGTTTTCCCATAATTCCAAGGCAATTTTAATAGTCAGAATCTACATTTTAATCATCTGTGAATTGCCATTTGAATTGCTGTCAAATTGAGATGCTTGACTGTCACTAATATCACTCTTAATCATTGATGACTATGAGTGTAAGATCTGCAGATACATAAGATGGGAATAACAATTGAAAGTTGGCAAACAGGACAACAAATGACCTGTGAGCAATGATAAAGTTTGAGATGATGGCTTAGTGACAGCAAAACCTGGACAGTAAACATGTATAGAACATGTAGGACTAGCATAGCACCATGAGTAAGTCATGAGCAAGGGGATACCAGGAATTGCCAGGGTGGCATGGGGTCCAGTGGGGGCATAGGAAAATTGCCATGGCTGAGTGTGCATTGGCATGCAAGTGGTGTGCAGTGGTGTGCAGTGGTGTGCATTGGCATGTAGTGGCTGTGCCACAGCAGATCACTCTATGCCAGGATTCTAAGTATGGTATGCTGAGGTGCATTTCATTTTCCACTACTCTTCATATATGATAAGAAATGGTGCAAAATAAGTAATTTAATGTGATGATGTGACCATGATTCTGTGTCTGTGCACCTAACTTTGGACTAAAACTTATTTCTATCCACTGCACTCTTAAAATAAGCTAACAAAGTAAGTGTACACAAATGAGATCACATTAACACTCTTAATCCTGCACATTCAGCAACAAAATCATAGGAATTGTACAGTAAGCATGCACTATGTTGACACATGTCATATTTGTGGACCTACATGAATACTTTGTAACTAAATTAACTGCTATGTGAATCTTTGAGCTCAAAAAACACCATATTTGAACATATTAATTAAATATCTATATATCAGAGAAGACTACACCACACTTAAGGATCCTGCAGTATTTTATGTTATTTATATAAGTATGCCGTGAGTAACTTAGTGAAGTGATTGAAATATCAAGCAAACATTAAAACTAATCTGTTCTTCACTTTAGAGGCCATGGCTTTTGGACTGGATGCTCACACAGATCTTACTTTACTTTGAGTCTCTCCAAATTGACATAACTCCACCCCCTGCTGATATAAAACACTTATGAGTTTTTTCCTGAAATATACAATGTAGACATGACTTACCTTGAGCTCACCTTTTCTTCCATGTCTATCTTCATGGTCCCAGTGAGTAGGTCTTCCTGCATAGATCCCATTTTTCTTGATGGTCACTAGCATCCAGAAATGTCCAGCTATTCCTGCTCTCACCAATTTCTTGAATATTTCTTCTTCTAACATTTAAAGGAACTGCTTATCCAAATCCACATTGACCAGCACAGATGAAGTTTCAGTAAATTGAGCCTTCCATGTTGGAAATTTGGGAAGAAGCATCCAGCACATACTATACCTTGGGATTAGTTATCTAATGAGTAATCTGCTTAGTGAGATACTTATGGTAGAATTACTAGAAACCCTAGAGCATGGTATATAAGGAGTAGCTACAGTACTGTACACCTTGTGGATTTGTAACCTAGAACCTAACAGCTATGAACTGACTACTGAATTACAATATTCCATGCTGGGCTACCAGAAATTGCAGTGTCTGAGCATGGCAGGTGTGGTTGAGCATGCATAGTTTGTACATATTTACTGGCATGCACATTAATGTCCATGTGTGTGCAGGGCCTTGAAGTGGTCTGTATGCAGGGTATATATTAATGTGCAATGGCATTATGTCTATATATTGATCTTGGATCTTTGTTTTTGATGAGCATCAATATAATTTTGAGCATTGATCATTGATATTATCTTGATTTAAGCATAGAGACAATAGTTTGAGCCTCTATGATTATAAAATTGCTCAGTTCTTTTTCCAAAATATGTAATTCTATAATTAATGTATATAGGATTAGAAAGGGACACCTATATTCAGCAGATCATGTATAGTACTTGTTTTTAAGTCCAGGTATATGTGGAGGTAGGCCACTGATATACCATATTATGTATAAGTTTGCACACCAGTGCTTGCCAGTAAATATGTAAAAACTATGCATGCTCACCATGCTCAGCCACGGTAATTTCTGGTTGCCTAGTCCAGTGGTAGATCTTGAGGGCCTTTAAAAATTTTACTAAACATAGTCCTGAAAGATGGTCCTGGACAGAAGAAGAAGAATCTTTTTTTTTCTTTTCATTTATTCACCTCTCGCTCAGTCAACATCTACCCTTGAATTCAGAATTTAATTGTCTAAATATCAAGTTCACAGGTCCAAAAGATATACAGTTATTCCGAAAGTATATGCTAAACTAGAACTAGAAAAAAGCGAAGGTCAAATACACCGCGGACTACACTGTCAGCTGTCTACCTGCGGAGAGGATATCAGCATTGGTTTGCCGGTCCAAATGGCCTTGGCCAGCATGAAGGTAAGAAAGGAAGGGAAAGGCTGAAAAAAAGCGAACATGCACCCTTTTCAATGTAAGAGTAAAGAAGGTCAATGTCCGATGTCATGTTTTCATGGAACTGTGGAGACCATAAACGGTCTACCATGTGAATCCGTCGAATTTGTATAAACTAACGGAGGACTTACCAAAGTACCAACCAAACGACTAAGTTCAAAAGCATGTAACAAAGGGCCCGGAACTCCCCATTTGGACAAAGTTCTTCCAAATATGGAAAGATTTGATGAACACCCTTTCAAGTACGCAACTCATGTTCCGGAACAATTACCACCTGTAAATGTTTTCCTTTGACTCCATTTATTCATTCAACGTAATTAATGCGGATTAGTTCTTTAAATCCATTCACAAACTAATCACACGATTAATTTGTTTTCCGTTTGTTTTCCTTTGTTCAACTTCCCTTTCATAAAATTCCAAAGAAGATATCAGTCGGTTATGACTCATTTAAGGGGGAGAAATTCGAGTACTCCATTTTCCTGCATCAGCTTAGCGATAGTTCCCTCGACTCAGAATCCTTTTAGTGACTGAATTTGACAATCCGTGAAACGTTCACTCGCCAATTTGTTCAGTCTTTCATAAATCATTAAACTACATCTATCTACGTGCACGTCCGAAGTCCCTGTGACATATTGCTTGCGAAGTCAAAATTAGGTTTTGAACCTAAACCCTTACTCAGCCTTACAGAACCATTATTATATTAGGTCCGACATATTCAATTTTGGAAGGATGGGGTGGGTAGCCCATGAAGGCTTACAAAAAAAATCGACTGCATGTTATTGATAAATTCCATGTGTCCCCTTGGCCATGGGTGTGTACATTCCGTATCAGGTTCAATAGGAATTTTGCGATGTCGCACGGTGAGAAATACGTCATTACGATTTCACACCATGTAATATTTTGTTGCGGTTTGCAGTGAGCGCAGCTACCAGTCTATCTTTGGACCAAATTTTTCTTCAGTGAACGGATGGCCGAATGCCTCACAGGACTTCTTCATCAACTGTAAGCAGGTAGGTCTTTTGCACATTAATATATCCTACGTTCTACATGGTCTTGCGCCAAATTTTTACTCCAGTCACTGAATACAATCGCAACAAAAATTTTGCATGATTCGAAATCGCAAAGACGTATTTCGCACGGTGCGAAATTGCATACCTCCTAATTTGGCACCCTCATCGGGGGTTTCAGTTTCTCAGGTGCTTGCCGCGGCCACCGCCTGGCCCATGACCCCGATTTAGATCTACCCGAGACTTGGTACTTATCACTCAGGAAATTGGAGCGCAATGAACGTCCGGCTCCTCTCCCACTGGCCAGCATCAATCGAGGTGTATCTGAGTATCTAAGTACAATTTATTCACATGAAGTTCCTTATTCTGAATAATACTTGATATGGGGAATTTTCTGCTGTATGCTATAACTTTTCGCCTGTGAAAAATGCACCTGCATCTGAGTCAGTGAAGGTAATCAATAGTGGATTTATATATTCAAAATTTACACGGTAAGAAGGAACATAATTTATATTATCGCATCTCATTATAAAATCATCTCTTGTATCCTTTGAAGAGGTCTGCAGCCTGAATGTATTTCCAAATTATAATTGATTCCCGATGGACAACAAACATCTTAAATGTACCTTTTCTGCGAGCGCATAAGCAATCGACTGTGTATGACATGCTAGTTCCTGCACAAAGGAAATGTGAATTTTCCGCTAGTTTTGATCTAAAAGGCAATATACGAACCATAGGAATGACAGAAAGATCGACCTAATAGAACCAGCAGCACTGTCGTAAGCAATTTAGAGGTGGTAATGAGCAACCGACATACCACGCGAAGATTGGTCGTGCCGTAAACTTTCAACTCAGAATCAACCACTCCTCCATCCGCGCGGGGCAACATCGACGCAGTACCGAGAGGATGGAAAGTAGGAGAACATGTATCTTTGACGTATTCGGTCAGCTTCTGCTTACGTTCTTTTCCCTTTGCATTAACGATCTCTGGTGGTGGCAGCACTTGGGCTTTGACGATTTCAGATAGAGGTGCTGTGGAATAGAAGCTCAAGGCGAGCTCTGTAGTGCGGACAAGAAGCTCAAGATCGATTTTATTCCCGAAATAGTTTGGGTCGATGGTGGGAGGCGCTAGTGGGTCCGAAGAGGATATGTGGACGGTTCCGCGAGAAGTTGGATGCATTAAAGCCGCGAGCAGAGTCGCGTAACGTTTTCCTGGGACAGGTTGTGATTCGGGAACGGGGCGGTGCGCCATAATGTGAAGAACTCTGTAGATGTCGCCTCAGAAAACGTATAAAATCTTGGGAAAATATAATGCAACTTACTCTGCTTGAGGATGGCCAGGGTCGTCGAACCATTTCTTTTGAATATCATATTGCTTTTTCAAACCTTGCTTCAAGTCAGGAATGACATTGGCCGCTATGTTATGTGTCGTTTCCACGTTCGCTTGATTCTTCCAGCGTTTCACGTCAGCGTCACTCCCAAGGGCCTTAGCGGGGACAAATACAAAGCATGGCGCAGGAACTGTTGATAAAAGCCCAGTTTGTTTCATACTAACGAAGAAGAATTAATGGGTAGATACACGATACGGAATTAAATGCTAACATACTACAGTTCTTGTTGCTTCTTTAGCCCCTCTGGATCCGCCAGAACTTCCAGCGTCTCATAATTACCATCTATTTCAGCAATGGTTGAAATCGAGATATGGTCCTCTGTCAAACATATTTTCAGCGACTCGGATGGGTTTGAAGGGTAATTAGCTGATGGTAGAGCACTAACGCAAGTTCTCGCCAACTCCGGGAAGATCAATATATACCTTGATGCCATATTTCGTCAAAATATCAGGATTTCCTATCCCAGAAAGCTCCAGAAGTTGTGGCGTTTGAAACGTGCCTTTGAAATATAACATCAGATAGTGACACAGAAGTGCGTTAGCAATGAAGCTGACCAGTGGATAGAATGACTTCTTTCTTTACCCCTGTTATGGACGAGATACTCTCATTTACTTTGTATTCGGCACCGATAGCGGTATGAGGCTCGCCTTGGCCCTCAGCTTTGAAAAGGACCTGTCGCGGGAGTGGTATAATGTCGCACTTTAATTTAAACTATAGCCTACCTTAGTGACTTGCGCATTAGTCAGCACCAAGAGGTTGGCTCGCCCAGCATTGGGTTCAAAGTATGCGTTGGCTGCATGGCTGCGAGTTGCTGTCTTGGGATTAACAGAAATCCAGGAAGTCATCGCTCCAACAGACAAGCCATTTGACTAATTAAGAAGCGAATTACTACGAAGATACTATCGGCAGAGAAAATGTTCTTACTGTTTCGCCGTTTTTAGGGATTCCAAGAGTTTCAGCTGTGTCAAGTACGCGTGCATGCAGCTCAGGCCAGATGCTTGGAAGGGATTTGACAATCGGCCCTACATGATTGGGGACATTGAGTCAGCGAGTCATTAGATGAAGTGCAAGGCTTCAATTACCATCAGTGCCATGAGCGTCAGCGTTAGGAATGACGGCAAATTTTTTGCCATCGATAGGCAGATTCATGACAGTATTTTCGCTCTTCAGAATATCGAGTAAGCTTTTGAATAGAGAAAGACATAAATAAGGCACTCTTTTCATGTATTCGAGGATCGAAGGCCAGTTCCACCCTGGATTTCCAAGTTCCTCGATAGCGTTTAATTCATCCTTGCTGGGCCGAAACATTCCAAGGAAGTTGATCTTAGGCATTCAAAATTAATTCATGAGAAAGGAAGGATGATCAGTTCAGTTCAATTACAAGAGACGATCCTCCGAGTCCTTTCCCCCGAGGTTGCAGGACCGATCTATTATTTGAATTCTTCTGCGGCGCAGAAAAGAAAGCCCAGTCGTAAGTGGGATTCATGATCATGCTTCCCATCATCGCTAGTGACGAAGATCTTATCAATTCTCAAAAGAAACATAAAGTGACTGAACCTGGAATGTCAATCTGAGGTACACGTGTATCACTCCCACCCGCTTCAATGACGCCGACAAAAATTTCCGGATCTTCAGAAAGCCTAGCAAAGCTCTTAAAAAACTGAAAATAAATAAAATTTACAAGCTTCATACCGAGCAGCCAGAGTCAGACCTGATGTTCCTCCGCCGATGATGAGATAGTCAAAGGTTGCAGCAGCAAACGTGTCTGCGTCGATGATAGGCATGACTTTCTTTGCAAAGTCGGCGAGACTTGAGTGATGAATGGAAGCTGCAATCTAGATAGGAATAGCCGAGTCCTTATAGGATTCTGGAATCTGGATTCTGGAAATGTGTAAGTTCGTCAACATTGTTATCAGCAGCAACATCAGAATGTATATAATACCAATTTTCAACGCTTCTACCTCGCGGTCTGCTCAAGAATGACATCTATGAATAGATTGGTCTGATAAACACGCACTGCAGTCTAGGAGGCAGATGGTAATCTTGATGTCCCTTTGCACATTATACTCCGTGGTCGATGAGGAACAGTGTCTTAGTTTAGTAAGCAAACAGCCACAATAAGTTGTGATTGGACGCCTTCGAGGTGACCAGATGACCGGGTGACCAGTGACTAGTGAATGGTGACTGATTGAAGAGTTCTCTACGAGTAGCCTGTATCATTAAGGGCTCCCATTTACTTTTCAGTCCACGGACACCGCCGACCGGTCATCGGCCTTCACTTGTAACTGGTCGCCACTTCTTGGCAGTCGCGGAACTACGAAAATACAGTACTGCTTATCCGAAGGATGGAGACATCTGAGATTGATGACAGCAGCAAGGACGATGGTAAGTCGTGAGTACTTCCAGGCGAACTAACAGCGTTCACTCATCAGCGATTGTTGGCATCGGTATGAGAATCAAATAAATTTGGCCCTATCAAGCAGCAATATATCCGTTGGCAGAATGAGGTCTACGAAGGCATTGTAAAGAACTGTATGTAATTAGATCAAGGTAAACTTATTTTTACCGTGAGAATTGAGGGCTCACAGTTTCTAGATAAATCAGTGTTAATAACATCAGTAACAGCCAGCCTCCTATAATGTTGTCGCCCCGGTTTTCCGCTTTTTTATTCTACTTAAGTTGTACTGTGTATTGTGTTGATCAGGCTTTTGGTGCAGTTTACACTGATCCTGAAAAACTACCTAAGACTCAATATGATTTCATTGTCGTCGGTGGTGAGTCTATCTTGTTGGCTATTAGTGCTTTCAACCTTGAATAAGACTGGCTTTCATTAGGCGGTTCCGCGGGAAATATAGTTGCAAACAGATTGACGGAGAACCCAAAGTTTTCTGTTCTTGTCATTGAAGCTGGTGGAACGTAATGCAAACTTCCAAAAACTCTGCATCTTATAGGCTAATATCTCATTGTCTTTATCAAGCAATGAGAACGAACTTCCCGTAATCATCCCATTCCTGGCCCCATCGCTACAGCCTGCATCTCCAATTTCATGGAACTATAAAACCTTACCTCAAGCTAATCTCAATAATCGCGTCCTCGCTTACTCCAGGGGAAAAATTTTGGGAGGAAGCAGCAGCATTAGTTCGTCTTTTATGAGCTCGCGTTATCGGTCATTCTTTAGCCTTGTTCATCTAGATTTTATGACTTATACTCGTGGATCGGACGACGATTATGACCGTTGGGCGGCGCTGACCTCTGACAGTAGATGGGCATGGAAGAATCTCAAACCTTACTACTTCAAAGTTTGTAATTTTTCATGCAATGCCTAATTATTTAAATATATAATCTGTTTTTGGCAGAATTCGCGTCTTGTTCCTTCAGCAGATGGTCATAATACTAAAGGTCAAGCTGATCCTTCTGTACACGGGAATGGTCCTATCCAGGTCAGCTTAACTGGTTACCACACCGAGTTAGACGACCGCGTGATAAAGACGGCTAAGGAGCTGAGCGATTTCCCGTTCAATATTGATGCTCAGTCCGGAAACACAATTGGTATAAGCGAGTATTTTTCACGTGCTTATTTATGTCACTTTTACACCAGTCTTTAGGCAATTTGCAATCGACCATCGGGAAAAGCAGGCGCAGCAGCTCTGCCACCGCATACTTGGACCCCGCGCTCTCCCGCCCTAATTTTTATGTCCTCATAAATACCCAAGTAACCAAGCTTTTCCAGTCTGAAACAACTCCTCGTGGACCGTCTTTTAGAACTGTGCAATTTGCTCAAGGCGCTCACGGTAAATATTTATTGTGCTCCTCTGGACGGAGATTGATCTTTTCTATCGTAAGCCCCAAGGTTTAACTTGACTGCGAAAAACGAAGTCATCCTCTCTGCTGGTTCCATCGGTACTGCTCAAATTTTACTTCTGTCTGGAATAGGGAACAAGACCACCCTCGCGGCAAAAGGCATTACACCCATCGTAAATTTACCCGACGTAGGCCAGCACTTAAACGATCAGCCGCTCCTTCCCAATTATTTCCTTGTCAATAGCAATAGTACATTTGATAATGTCCTTCGCGATCCTGCTCTTGCCGAGGCAGGCATTCGACAATGGAATACAACCGGTCAGGGCTTGTTTTGCAATGCCCTCGCAAATACATTCGGATTCTTGCGAGTAAATTCCTCCTTCTTTTCCGCAGCGTTCCCGGATCCTTCTGCTGGCCCAAAATCTGGCCATTATGAGATGATATTTATCGTCAGTAACACAGCAGCTTTTTTCTCATGGTAATTGTACTGAAGGGCAAATATCAGGACGGATATGCCGCTACCGAGAAGCCAACTCCCGCGACAGGAAATTACATCACCATATTTACGGCGGTGATGAATCCAGCATCTCGTATGCGTGTTTTTCCATCTATGTCAACCTTTCTGACCTGTTTCTTCCAGGTGGTTCGATCACGCTTGCATCCACTGATCC
>JASFDE010000580.1:0-10334 GCA_036937135.1 Nidula niveotomentosa
ACTGGATGTGCGCCGTGCCGGCCAAGGAGAAGCTCAATCTGGTATTGCAGTGGGAGGTAGTGGTCCCTTCGAGGACCAATATTGTGGGGTTAACGCTGTAAACATAGGAAGATTTACTATTCTGTTGTATGATATTGATATTGTCTTTCTTCTCGCGATCTCTGCCTCAGATGCAGCGCCTGGTGTTACAGTGACTGGTCAGGTACTCGCCGCTGACGTACCTCTTACCGTCCAGTGCCTACCTTGTCGATATTCACATTATTTTCAGAACCGTCTATATTAGCAAGAATCACACATATTACACTCATATATCCTCAAAGGTCTCGATATCAGATGAAATTTTGCCCTACAATCATCACGGCCTTCGTGCTAGCCTCCAGTGTAGACTCCTGATAGATGAAAGTTGATGTGAATGTGAAAGTTGATCTACATCTAAATTTCTCTTCGCGCAACGCGTCTTTCAATTTGTCCTTAGCGACGCGTGACATGTGACGGACTCTAAATTCAGGGATCTTCGCTGCAGGTGCAAGATCAGCGTATACACCTCTTGTTCTGCAACCAATCTCCAAGCTTTGTAACTTCTTCACATCATTCCTTCATGCTGTTATATTGATCCTAGACATACGCATTTCCCACTATGCACTGGATTACGACGTCACCTGTCTCTTTCAACAGAAGATGATCCCAAATGAGTCTAAGGCTGTCGAAATGGACCCTGACACCGAGACTTCGCGCGGTTGGCCAGTTCAGGACTCATATAAATATCACTACGACGACAACCTTCCGTCTTCAAGTTATACCTCCCACTCAAGTTAAAGTTAATCACCCATTTTCTCACCTTGAAACGATCATGGTAGATACAACCTCTGGAGATACACCTCCACCCTTTCAAACCAATCTCGTTGAGCTCAGCGCCGTCGATAGCAGTAGGATTACTGGCGTCAGCGTGTATTCAGGTCGCGCTGAGGTTACGCGTTACTTCAGATTTAGTGTCAAGACAGGGCAGAACCAGGTCAATATAAAAGGTCTGCCGAACGTCATTGAATTCGAATCCTTCAGGTGAATTCATACGGCCCATGAAAAGTTAATTTTATGTAGCTGAGCTACATCCACAGGGTTGAAGGACGGGGCTCGGCGACCATCCATGATGTGACGCTGTCGATCATTCCAACGACGCCTGTTGCCACATCTTCCGATGCACTAGAAGCCCTCAAACTCAAGAACGAGCGCACCAATAAAGCACTTGAGCGCGCAAAGAGGGCTAGTGGATCGCTGGAAACTTACCTTGGCACCTTAAATGTGCAGTACATCGAAGCCACGCAACTGAGCAACATTATGGAGAACTACGATATTGCAGGCACACTGCTAGACAACAAGATTCTGGCTCTGGAGAATGAGCTCAAAGAAGTGCAAGAGCATATCAACGTTGAAACTAGGAAGCTCTCTAGCCCTGTCGAAAACTCGAATTTGCGGCTGAAAGCCGCGATTGGAGTATTCACGGATAAGCAGGGTGATGTGGAGCTGAAGCTCATCTACGGTACGTTTGGCTTCGTGTTCTCTGTTCTCGTATAGTACGATGTAGAGTTAACCTGAAATATTGCCCTTAGCCGTCAAGTGTGCCTCGTGGAATGCAGGCTACGATGTCCGCGTCAATATGCAAACGAAAGACAAACCCATCACTCTTATCTACAAGGCTGCGATAACACAAAGTACGGGCGAGGTAGGCATTCACATGATTCATTGCTCGATATACTAATCGAAATGTCTATGCAGGACTGGACGGACGTTCCCCTGACTCTTGAGACCGCGACGCCGACCTTTGGTGTAGGGATCCCGATTTTAACTCGATGGCCATTGTCAATCTACCGTCCTCCTGTAGCCAAATCGAAGAAGAGGTCAAGCGCCCTTAGATCGTCTTTGTCAATGATGAGTATTGCCCCAGGCAGTCCAGCATGGGTCCCACCGGAGTCCTGGGCCCCCATGGATGCTGGAGGTGCGCAAGCGGAGGAATATTCGTCTAAGGTAATGGAGCACCGGGTGCTCACCGTGTCCTCCAAAGGCACAGTCAGCGCGACATTTAGTGTTCCGGGGCTAATCAGCATCCCAAGTGATGGTGCCGCTCACAATGTTACCATCATCGAGCTAAAGCTGGACGCGACAATGAGCTGGGTGGCAGTACCTAAAAAAGACGTGAAAACACATTTGAGTGTCAGTGCCGTTCTTTACTCTTCCCGTGGTCGATCATTGACTGACTCTCCTTGCCATACACTAGGCTAAAATCAAGAACGCCTCTGAATACATACTACTGCCAGGAGCCTCAAGTGTCTATGTCGATGGGAGCTTCATCTCACGGTCTACGGTGCCCCCCGTCTCTCCTGATGAATCCTTTGATTGCCCTCTCGGATTAGATCCCTCCGTTCGAATCACCTACCATCCCGTCATTAAAAAGATATCCCATTCAGGATTCTATAACAAATCGATGAATCACCACTTCATGCAGCGCGTCACAATCCATAACACGAAAGCTTCAGTCACTGTCGAGCGACTAAAGATCATCGACCAATTGCCGGTGTCCGAGGACGAACGTATCACGGTGAAGATGCTGAATCCAGTGCTATCAGAAGCAGCGGTGGAAGGGGCAAATGGGTCGCTGAAGGTGCCGCCACCAGTGAAGGTCGCAACCGGGGTGATAGCGCAGTGGGATGGCTCGGATGAGCCTGATTGTGATGTGGAGTCGCTTGGTAAAGATGGAAAGATTAACTGGGTGTGCACGGTGCCCGCTCAAGAGAAGGTGAATCTGGTTTTGCAGTGGGAGGTGGTGGTCCCTTCCAGGACCGATATTGTGGGGTTGATGGGGTGATTTGGGCAGATTGACATCACCTCGTACTTTGTGAATAAATGTCAGTGCCATACTGGTAACTTATATTTCTTCAAGTCTTCGTTGGGCTTCGCTGTCTCAGCTCATCCTGCTCGTATTAAGATTATTCATTTTCTTTCACTTAAGTCGGAAAGCAACCCGTGGGAAATTGATTGCTAAGGCTGGTTGACTGGACGTGAACTGGCACCCAGTGGCACCTCTTGAAGTCGCGTTGAACTTCAACGAGTACATATAGGAAGCATACAGGTGAGTTGCTGTGGACTTCGATGTTTCAATGTTTAACTAGCCCCCCGAATAGTGGATCTCTAGATTGATCCCCTTTGGGGATTTATCTGACACACTGGATCCCAGACGCGTGCCACAAACTCTGAGTCCAAATGGCAATGGCTGCTATGTGATGGATTCGTCAGATGCTTTCAAGCTCCACGTCTGCAAAGGACAACATACTATTGGTACAATTCTATCGCTGGTGAGAACTTGGGTTATGCTTGGTACTTGATGGAAGGGCCCGAAGTTATAGTCAACATTCCTTAAGAAGCAAGATATTGATTGAAGCCAAGCGCCGAGTACTTGTGCTGAAGTATCTTCAACCTTGCTTCATCCCTTGATAAAGATGCAACACTTTTGAGGACAATTTATAACGATACTATATGCCGAGCGCTGGTGGACGAAAGGCGTCGAATACAGTTTTATAAACCCTTCAATCTCATGGAAAGGTTACCATGCGGAACTTAATGGCTCAAACTTGATCATTTTCAAATAAAGCGACCTACAAGAGCCTATAAGCTATTAAAACGAAACCTCCACCTTTATTGGCATCAAGAAATTTTGTGTCACTGATTGATTCAAGTTCTAGGTATCGTGGAGGATTTGTGCTAAAGTTTATATAGCAGTCCATCCAGAAAGAATAGGCAGATCTAGAATGTAGGGGGGATATCCGTAGGCACACTAAAGGTGGGAAGTTTGTTATATTTCCATCGGAGAGGACATATTATTGACGCTTTTGGCTGTCAAAGGAAGGAAAGGAACATGCGTTTGTTGAATTTCGTGGCTTACTCTTAAAGCATAGTGTGGCATGCCAATGATCTACTTTTATCGCTTCGCAAGTCTTGCAATTCACACCAACATATGCACCTTTATTCGGCATCTGAGCCGTAAATCCTACAACGCGAGTACATACTCTAATTAAGTACGTATGGTCATGCCTTTATAAGCCATCTGGCATTCGTTTCCAATGGGAAATGTAAACGTGGACGAGGTCAAAACCGAAGCATTCGTGATGTAAATAGATTCCGCTGTGATCACGGAATGATGATCACCTGGGGGTCTATTATACGCCGTGTAGAGACTCGGATGTGCGGTAGTGTCAGTTGTATGCAATTGAAGTATGCGGCTCAGCAACCCGGGTACCTCTTGACGCCCTTGATTTGGGCTTATAACGGGAACCAGATATACATAGCTTCGGGGACATCCTGTGACAAGAAAAACTAAGTGGTATGTGGACTTGTTAGAGATTTGGTTCTAAGTATACTAACGTTCAGTCTTACGACCAATTTCAGGACGGCTTGTGGCTGCTACCAAAATAGACTCCTCGCGTTCTGCTTCTTACAATGACGTCCCTGAATTGGAACTATCCTTGCGTCGGGGACTGCGATAACATCGAGCTTTATCTGGTTGCTTCGGTTCTATCGGGACCGGCGAATCCTCACATGGCTCGAGACCATGAAGTCAGGAAAGAAGGTAAGCGCTTTGCTTCTTCCTTCAACCTACTATGATAAATCGCACATCCTAGGTGGCCATGTGGATTATTATCGGACGAACCTTCCCTACATGTTTCGCATTTTTGCAACTGTCGCCAGACATCCTTCCGCGGTCATATGGCAGCGTTGTTGTTGTGAACTCGTCGATGTGACGTTCTACACATGATACATGTCCTGAGTGCTTGGTGGCTAGCATGATGCGCGGAGAATTATGCGAAGAGAAGGGTCCCAGATAGCCTCTACGGTGCGACATCCTTGCCGTTATAGGCCCATGTGCTTCCACTCTTATCTCTGCATTCTGCTTCAGACATCCTCAGAGCTTTTGACCTAATGTGACAGAGGTCCTCCGGTGGTGACATTCAGAGTGCTCGCGTGAGTGCATTCGATTTATTCGCTTTGGATATTTCCCTATTTGAATTATACACATCAAGGAAACAAGCAATATTCCATTATTGACGATACGTAGAGATGGTTTTCTCCCGGGTCCATCGTGACACTAAACCATACGACGTCCTTCATTCCGGTTGGTGGTTCTATCTCTGGAAACTTATGCATCTCCTTTGAGCAGTTTTGCGAAGCATAAAAGAGAGGTATGAGCTGGCAAAGTTTCGTCGTGGACTTGCCTCCTCGTCCCAGACATTCCTCTAGGCAACATGGTCTTTTCTCGAGGCTTCTTCGTCGCGGTTATCGTCACTTCTGCAATTTTGCAGGCCCTTGGGTTCGATAATACCAGATCTGATAATGTAGGAAATCTTCCAAGCTATGCATATAATTTATGACATTGATTCTGACATTTTCATTTAGTTGGCTGTGTAAGGTTTTCTCTTTCACTGGGTAACCATCGTTTGTAACTTGAAAGAAAGGTATTGGGGACAGAATTCTTATGGTGCGACTCATCCCTCGGACACTGCTAACTGGCAGCAGACCTTGTCCTACTATTGCCAAGTCAGAGTCGAACCGTCATTCTTAAAGTCCGTTCACTGACTTCGCACTTAATAGGATAACACCATCAACGCCATCCCCATGGCTTTCTTGGATGTATTCTTTTCCACTGGCGGTTTGCCTGAGATAAATATGGCTAATGTTGGTCTTTAATGCTTTCGTTGTTCACAGGTATCTTACCTTTTTTATATATTTAAATTCTAGACGTGCAGCAGCGTTGGCGGTGTCTTTGCTGGCACCAACCTGGCCAACTGTCAATCGCTGGCAGCCGATATCCAAGCCTGCCAAGCGAAGGGAAAGATCATCACTCTTAGTCTCGGCGGGGCCACGGGAGCTTCAACCTTTACATCTGATGCTCAAGCTCAGACGTTTGCCGATACCATCTGGAATCTCTTCCTAGGAGGCTCAAGCTCGACGCGCCCCTTTGGAGCTGCGGTCCTCGATGGGTGAGGAGTGTTCTATTTAAACAATCTATGAATTGCGAGTAATAATAACCTTTGCAGTATCGATTTGGACATCGAAGGTGGTTCAAGCACTGGCTTCGCGGCATTCGTTACTAGGATCCGATCCCACGCTAGTGGTGCAAGCAAACCGTAAGGGTATTTTGTTTTATACGCAGCCATGCTTAAGTATGTCCGTCCAAATTTAGGTATTACATCACGGCCGCGCCTCAATGCCCATTTCCAGACGCCTACTTGGGATCTGTGATCAATGCAGTTGGATTTGACGCCGTCTATGTTCAAGTTAGTAAAGATCATATAAAATTTCAGTTCCATTCGCTTACTGTATTCTAATTAGTGTGAGTAATTGCGCGGTATTTTGTCTGCGAATGATCCTTATCTTTGTGAACTCGCTTGTCTACAACAACTACTGCGGGTGAGTACAGGTTTAAATATCGTTGGCTAGGATAATTAATGACCCCAATCTTTATTAGCGTAAATAACTACAACAACGTGAACGTGAGCCCTTCTTCTCAGAGTTTGTTCAGTTTCTTGACATACCTCGGGTAGGATTGGGATTTCAGTACTTGGTAATTATTCTTTAGTCATGGGTTTATCCACCTTTCTGATGTTTCAATCTCTAAAGGGACAACTGGGCCAAAGTCACGTCACCGAACAAGAATGTCAAGGTTTACATTGGTGCCCCAGCTTCCTCAACCGCAGCAGGCTCTGGATACGTTGATGCGACTACGCTTGGGAACATCGCTCAACAGACTCGTGCTCAGTACTCTTCGTTTGGCGGAATTATGCTTTGGGACGCTTCGCAGGCATATGGTAACCTTCTTTTTTACGCTCCATAATCAGCCAACTCACGCCAAAGAAAAACAGCTAACGGTCGATATGACGTTGCTATCAAGAACGCCATGGGCGCTGGGACAGGCACCACCATCGGCACTTCCACCACTACCAGCAAGACGACTTCTACGACGACATCTAAAACTACTACAACGATAACGTCTACAGTTGGTACGGGAAGCTGTGCCGGCGTCGCTGCATGGGTTTCGACTGTTGCAGTAAGTAACTGATGAGACGTAGGATCCTCTGATGACTGAAAGCTTTCTTCTAGTATGTGGGCGGTCAGCAAGTTACTTACGGGTATGCGTCCGCGTTCGGTCCCATGGGCGACTGTATACTTAACTTTTATTCAGCGGTCACTTGTGGACAGCGAAGTGGTGGACTGAAGCAGGTACGAGAGAATTCAACTATGGGCCCCACTACTTCTCACAGTAATTTTCTGGCTTCTCCAGATACTCCCGGAGGTGATTTCCTCTCAAGATTAGATTAACCAAACTCGTATTAATGTTTGTACGTTATAGGGGCTGCCGGCGTTTGGACAGATAACGGCGCTTGCACCTCGTCGAGAATTGCTACCGCCAACCCCGTGGTAACAGCTGCAAAGGAGGCTAATTCGGCGATGTCTGTCGCATCAGCTCTTCCAAGTGTGAAGACGGATACTGTCAAGATTTCCGGTTCTAGCGCAGCTGTCAAAGCGACCGTTTCGAACGATGCTCCGCAGGCAACCAAGTCGGCGACAGTCAAGAACGGCCGCAGATATTCGCGTATGTTCAAGAAATAGAACAGGAGGATTGTCTTTTTTATTATAGAATGGGGTCTTACGCATTTGTACAGTAGTAATCGGTGTATGATAATCAGAAGTTGCTGCTTATAGATCAATCGATACGTTGTCTTCTACACTGAAGCGTTTGAGATACTTCTGGAAGATTTCCAGTGCAATATTCGAGCGCTGGCTATGACATGCATTGACGTAAGTGGACGGAGCGGGGCCTGGAAGTAGCAGCACTGAATCAACACGAGGGTCACGAAGCCAAAACATGCTTGTGATTCTTACTCCAGATCACCTCGCAGAGATTATCTTCCCCATACTTCTGCCGGCAGCCATTCGACACGTAGAGCCCGGTCTCCTAAGATACTTTCTGTCGTCGATGAGAAATATGGAGGCGCAAAGAATCAAATGATTTAAGCCTCCGAGTATGTACCTGATATTTTTAATTTTCGCTAGGCGTTCACGATCGGCCCCGGGGAGGACGCGAAGACGCGACGCGACGAGGTCACGTGCAATGCGATTTGGGAATAAAATATCATATGACAGTTTCGATCCACCGACTTTCCCCAACTTTTAAAGAACACTCCCATCCGTTCTGTTGGTCTAACTTTACCCCTTCGCTCTTTATACCCCCGTCGCCCACACATTAATTACTCTCTTGCACCATGTCTGACGATCTCAAGGTCCCTGGATTCAAGGTGCGTTTTGGGCTTCGTGTCAGCGTGGGGCGACCCTGACTGACGTCGTTCGTCGGTTTGTAGTCCTCCGAGCTCATCTCTGGCCTCGGGTCGGCGTTCTCGAAGTACAGCGATACGGAGAAGCAGGCGCAGATCAAGAAGGTGCGCTGTAGTGGCTTTATATAAGGGCGCCAATGCTGAACTACACTTGTGTGCGTGACAGACCAACGGGATCTTTGAGCTGCAGGTCTCCAACGCGGCAAAGGAGACTGCGACGTGGACGATCGACATGAAGAAGAACGGGACGGTGTACAAGGGAAAGGCCCAGCCCAAGGCCGATGTGACCATTATCCTTGCTGATGAGACCCTCGTTGACCTTGCGGACGGAAAGGTGAGCTGCGATATTTCTGACGTGTTGGGATGGGGAGCTAATGCGCTGTGATTGCAGCTGAACGGACAGAAGGCGTTCATGACCGGCAAGCTGAAAACCAAGGGCAACATGATGCTCGCGACCAAGCTCGACGGCGTGCTCAAGGTAAGCCCGCGGTTTCTTCCTGTTGATCCACTCTCATTCCCATTGTAGGGCGCAAAAGCCAAGTTGTAGGATGTACCACCATACCTTATTTTATTTAATAAATCCCATTATCTGATGATGCGTGCACGGTGCGAGTGAGTGAGTAAAGGGTGCGTATTATGCAATAACGAAGATGGGGTGTAAGTAAGTAAATCTAGCTACGCAAAGAGGAATCCATGGAGAATATAAGTAGGGTCGTGTTTACAGTAAAAAGGTCGTGAGTGTCGTTATAGGGAACTAGAACATGGTGCCGAAGAGCCCGCGTTGTCGGCGCGGGGTGGGCGTGGGGTCCGCACGCAGTGTCGAGAGGCTATTGAGCTGCTTCATAACCTGGGGGGTGGTTAGATGGTGGGGTAGAGGGGAAAGAAGGACGAGGAACACACCTCCTCGAGCTTGTCCTTGCGCTCTTGCAGGTCGAGGTGCCGCCTCACGACCGGGTTCTCGCGTGCGAAGGCGACGATCTCGCTGCGGTCGAGGTCGTACAGGAGGCGGGAGTCGATCTCGCGGGGGAACTAACCAAATATCAGAAACGTCAGGGAGAGAGGCGAGACACGCACCTGGTAGAAGAAATGTTCGAGTAGCTCGATGTTGATGAACATGGACGAGGTGTACGCGAGCTTATCGGCGACGACGTTGAGGAAGGCCTCGGGGCAGAAGACCTCGCTCTGTGGGCCGGCGCGGCAGCGCTTCGACTTCAGCGCGGCGAGGCGCAGCTTGAGCACGCTGAGGCGGTCGCTGTACATCAGCGCGTAGCGCGCGTCGAGGATCTGCGCGGGCGGGTAGCGGTACGACTCGGGCGTCTCTTCCGCCCCCGCTGGTGCGCCCTGCTGCTCCACCCCCGCCCCCGCACTGACGAGCGTAAGCGCCTTGCGCTCCTTCTGCTTCTCCTCCAACCCCCTCACATACCCCATCAGCCCATTCAGCCTCCTCCCACCCCCGACCTTCTTCTTGATCTCCGCCAGCTTCGACTCGCACATCCCCACCTCGCGCTCGAAGAGCTCGATCGCGCCCGTGCGGCCGAGCTCCCACTCGCGCGGCTCGACGTCGACCTCGTACTTGAACGGCTTGATACAGTTCTCCACCTGGTCTGAGGTCAACCCGATGCGCTCCCGCAGGATGGCATGGGAGAACTGGACGAGGCGTTCCGCGGTGCGCGGGTGGAAGGTGAACGGCTCGCCTGCGGCGATGGAGTCGATGAGCGCGCGCAGGCCGTCCGCAACGAGGAGTGTCGAGTCGCGCCCGATGCCGGATTTCGTGAGGAGGGACGCGGCGGCGCCGAGCTTGTGCTTCCAGTACGGGTCCGCGTCGTCCGGCGCCAGCCGCGCGTCCGCCCCGAGGGTGCCGAGCTCAGGCGTGCGCTTGTCGAGCCAGTACAGCTGCTCGAGCACGTCCATGACCTTGTCGTCGAGCATGGCCTTGAGCCTCGCGCGGATGAGCGG
>JASFDE010000581.1:0-10320 GCA_036937135.1 Nidula niveotomentosa
TACACTTCCAATTCTTTTTCACTATCCTTCCACCACTTCTTGTTATCTGTTCCTATGAACTATTGTCCTGTCACCATCATGCATGCTATTTAAAGTAGCATGTCCAGATACCCTTCTGCTTAGTTACATTTCCACTTCCATTTCTGCTCATCTTATTATTTGTCAAAGACTTATTATTACTCATTACAGTAGTGTTGCCATTTCTGCTTTCACAATTACAATTGGCTACAAGAATTTAAGTAGTCTTATCCTGTACCATGGACCCCAATCCAAATTGAAGTTGAAGCTTCTTTGACAATGATGATGGGAAAGTCAGGGTGGTCTCCTGGTGAGACTTCTCAGTGATAGGGTACAGTCAGTTTTTTTACTGTTGTTTGTCATTTCTGGGGTCTAATGAATTCCCATAATCCACATTGAATGGCGGAGTCAAGAGCATTGTCAAGGTCTTTGTTTTGTTTTCTTAATAGTTGTCGAGTGCCTTCTGCTTGGTTTCTCATTGTGAAAATGGTGTTGATGAGAGCTAGAAGGGTTTCATTGCCATGTCAATTAATCTGCTTTTGGACATGATGGTCAAAGTACAGAGCATTCAACGTGCTCTTGCACTGGCTGCTGATGGTTTTCAAATTGGCGGCAGGGGCAATATTGTTTATGGTGGAGTTCATGGAGTTAGAAGAAGTGGATGAAGACATTGTGGGTTTGGTTTAGACAAGTGCTTTGTGGGGTGTTTGTCTGATCTTTACAGCAGTCGCACTTTGTCCTTATATCCTTTCAGGATATCTGGAGAGTTCCAGAGGTTTGACTCTGGAATCCATTCATTGGACACTGTGGGATAACCAACCCATTTCACAAGGTATTGCATGCCTCATCCTTGTTTCCAATGTCCCACAATTGCTTCCACTTCATATTCTTCAGCTCCATCAACTAGGTCAGGAGATGGTTTGAGGAAGTTTGGTCCATGTGCTTCATTTTCATGATAAGGTGATAGAAGTCCAGTGTGGAAAATGGGGTGAATTCTCCATTGATTGGGGAGTTTCAGCTTGTATGTCAGGGGTCCTAGTATTTTGTCAATGACAAAAGGTCCTTCATGTTTTGGGGCAAGTTTCCATGTTTTATATGGTAGCTTGAGGTTTTTGGCCTCAAGCCAAACTTTCTGTCTGATGGTAAAGGGTTTGAAGTTTTTCCAGTTCTGTTGTAGAACCATTTGTTGTGCTAGTTTGTGCATTTCTGCAGCTTCTTCTCTGGTTCTTTTCAGGGTGTCCATGCATTGTTCCACATTTGGTACATTTGTTTGATCTGTGATTCCAGGGATAGATTTTGGGTTGTACCCCATCATGAGGAAGAATGGGGTTTGTTTTCTTGTGGAGTGTTCCTGATTGTTATGAGCAAATTCTGCCATTGGTAATAGGTTTCTCCAGTTCTCTTGATTGTTTGAGCAGAGCATTTGGAGATAGATTTTGACTTCTTGATTGACTCTTTTGGTTTCTCCATTGGTTTGGGGATGATAAGCTGTGCTCATGACTAGTTTAATTCCTAGGAGTCTTCCAAGTTCTTGGAAAACATTGGTGGCAAATCAAGGGTCACAATCTGAAAGAATCTGTTGTGGAAGTCTGAATGGTCTGTACACATGGTCTAGAATGAGGTTTGCAACCCCAAGAGCATCAATTTTCTTGTTGCAAGGAATTAAAATCACCCCCTTCATAGACAAATGGTCGACCACGACCAAGATAGAGTCATCTCCATTATTTTCAGGTAGATCAGTGATAAGATTCATTGTGATGTGAGAAAATGGATATGTCTCTGTTGGTGCTTTGATCAGTGTAATTGGTGGTGATGTTGGATGTGTGTTAACCTTCATTTGTTGACAGGATGTGCATCCTTCAACATATTTCTTTATGAAGGCATACATTCCTGGCCACCAGTATTTGCATTTTATGAGTTTGAGTGTTCCATACTGTCCAGGGTGTCCTGCTGGTTGTGAATCGTGGTATTTTTGTATTATATTTCTTCATAATTCTTCATTTGGGGGTATATAGCATTTATCTTGGAAGAATAAAATGCCATCTTCAATTTTCCAATCAGACAACACTGATTTGATTGGGGGTATTCCACTGGTTTTGAGGGCTTTCATTGCATCAGCCATGAGTTCATCCTTCATGGTGTTTTCAGCAATGATTCCATGGAGTTCAGTGTCAATGGTCCTAATGAATAGGTGATCTGGAAGCATGACCACATCTTTGTTGTCTGTATCTTCTTCAGGGCAAAGATCTTCTCATTGTGACAGGGCATCTGATTGGACCATTTTTGATCCTGGGACATCGATCAAATTGAGGTCAAATTCTGATAAGAATTGACTCCATCTTGCTTGTTGTCTGTTCAATTTCTGTGCTGTTCAAAAGTATGTCTGACAGGATTGTTGTTGGGAATGGAGCTCCAAGAAGGTAGTGGCACCAGGTCTCAAGAGCTCTTACAATTGCTAAGAGTTCTTGGTCATATATTTCATAATTCCTTTCTGGTGCAGAAAAGGAGTGAGAAATATATCTGCGGGGGTGCCAATCTCTGTTAATATCCTGTGGTTTAAGGACTGCACCTGTTGCCCATTTGGAGGTGTCTGATTTGATGAGAAACAGTTTATTGGTGTCAGGGATAGCCAATACTGGTTTCTTGAGGAATTTTTGTTTCAGATTGTCAAACACTTGTTGGCATTCAGGGGTCCATTCAAACTTTTTGTCTTTCTTGGTAAGATCATTCAATGGTTGTGCTGTGTCCAAATAGTGTCCAATAAACTTCTGATAGAAGTTTCCAAATCCAAGGAAGGATCTTACTCCTTTCACCATGGTGGGGGTTTTCCAGTCTCATATTCCTGCAATTTTTGCAGGATCCATGGCAACAATTCCTGGTCTGATGACAAGACCAAGGAAGTCAATTTCCTGTGTATCAAACTTGCACTTTTTGGGCTTTAGATATAAGTTGTGTAGCTGTAGTCATTCCAAGACACAAATTGTTTGTGCTTGATGTTCATTTGGGTTTGTCAAAAATATTAGGATATCATCCATGTAGATAACCATCCATCCTTTGTTGATCATGTCTTTGAAGGCATCATTCATGAATGCCTGGAAAGTTCTGGGGGAGTTGCATAAGCCAAAGAACATGACTGTGGGTTCATAGAGTCCTTGATTGGTTTTGAAAGCAGCTTTCCATTGATCTCCATCTTTGATTTGGACATTGTTGTAGCCATTTTGAAGGTCCATTTTGGAAAAGATCATGGCACCTTTTAGTTTATCAACAAGATCACTCACCAGAGGTAATGGATAAGTGTTTTTGATTGTTCCATTGTTCAGGTACTGATAGTCTTGACAGGGTCGAAATGCTCCCTCTTCTTTTTTAGATACAAAGAAAAAGGGGGAGGCCATTGGAGATTTCAAAGGTTGTATGTAACCTTTTCTGAGGTATTTTTCAATGAATTCATCTTGTAGTTTCTGTTCAGCTGGTGTTAATGAATAGATTTTACAATCTTGTGGGATAAATTCCGGTTTTAGATCTATGGCATGGTCATATGGTTGAGGTTCAGGGAATTGTTCCGATGCTTTCTTCTCAAAGACTGATTTGAACTCATGATATTCTTTAGGAATCAAGTCTTTGATGGGCTTTTTCTCCTTTTTCTCAGCTTGTTGGGCAATAGTTTGAGAAACTGAAGTTTTTGCTCTGATCGCAGTATATTCGAGGGTGTCCAGGATTGATTCAGCAATTTCCAGGGTAAGGGCAGTGTTGTCTCCATTAATGAAGGCATTGATGAGAAGAGATTCTTTGTCTTCAACTTCTTCTAGGGTGACCTTCCTGGGTATGACTGGGGTGGTGATGGTGATCTTCTTCTTTTCAGCATCTCTTGCTCTCTGTCTCCTGACAATTTTGGAGAAGTCAGGTTTGATTTGAGAAGGGATAATTTCAAGGGTCTGTTTTTGCCAGTCGATTGTTGGATTTACCTGGGATAACCAGGGTAATCCAAGGATCATTTGTTCTTTGCCAAGGCCAGATATTATAAACCAAGTTCAAAGTTTCATTCCTCCAATGTGGAGATTCTGCCAGGTAAAATGGGTGATTTTTCCCTTCTTGTTCCTGGTTCTGTCAACATTGTAAACAGTGATGGGTGTAGCAAGAGGTTCTATTTTTAGATTGTGTTGTTGAGCAAACTTCTGATCTAAGAAAATTCCTCCTGCTCCAGAGTCAATGAGGGGTTTTGTTCCAACTTTTCTCTCAGTAATTGTAGCTTCAATATTCATAGAATTTCAATTTCTTGTAGCTATGATTACATTTGAGATAGTAATAGGAGGCACTTGCATTGGCTTAGTCTTCCTCTTTAAAAACCCACTTCTTCCATCTGCTTGTAGATGTCTTCTTTGTTGTCTTCTGAGACTTCTGCCATAATTGCTCTAATGCAAGCATAGGCATCTTTTCTTCCTGTTTTCTTGGCAGGAGCAGGGGTCAGTGTATTCTGTGAATTACCTGAGAACTTGGTGCAGTCTCAGGATAGGTGTCCTACTTCTCAGCATTGGAAGCAGGCACCTTTCTTCATCAGGTCAGTTCATTGTTTATCTGTGAGTTGGCCGATGGAGATCTTGTCTATGTCCATGGTGTTTGGGTCACATATTGGGGTTGGTGTATATCGTGGGATGTGGAATTTTCTTCCACTGTTCTGGTTTGTAGTTCCTTTCTGTGCTCTAAGCCTGTTGGCAATAGCAACCCCTTTTCAATAATTGTTATCAAATTGAGATGCCAGTTTGTACCAGCTGTTGATTGTGGCAGGGACGGTTTCTCAGTCATGGATTTTGGTGAGAAGACTAGGCTTCAATCCTTCCATGAAGTATTTGATGAGTGCTGAGTCTTCTTTAATTTCTGATTTGGCAGCAAGGACGTTGAAGTCTGCTATGTATTTGTCGGCTGTCTTTGTCATCTTCAAGTCTTTCAGCTGGAGGCGTGCTTCTCCTGCTATATCTGAAGGTTTGAAAGTTTCTCTGAATTGTTGAAGGAATTGAGAGAACATTGGGAATGTGCTGTTTGAGTATTCCTTGAATTTAAGAAGTTTCCACTTGCTGGCAGATCCTCCTCTCATATGCAATAGTATGAAGCAGATTTTCTTTGAATCATCATCATAGGTCTTTTCATTTCCTGCAAGGTAAATTCCTGTTTCCGGGAGGAAGTTGTCAGTCTTTGATCAGCTTCCATCAAATATAAAAGGGGCTCCATATTTGATTTCCTTGTCAGAACTATTTGTGGTGGTTTGTCCAATAGTGGTGTCAGAGTTGGGTACTCTGAATCAAGACATGGTGTCAAAGGGTTTGGTGAATGTCTGTCTTGGGTAAGATGGACAATATGTTTAGCTTGACCTTTTGTTACAGCAATTAAGCCTAGTTGAAGGTTTCAAAGCAAATTTCAATGTGTTGTTGTTTGTTTGATGAAGACACACATCCAAATATGGAACATTGTCAAGTTGCTAAGTCTCTGTCAAGGAGAAGCCTAGGTTCAATGAGCCTCAAGACAAAGTCTTAGAGGTTTGAGCACATTTGGAGTTCAATGAGGATGTTACTTAGCTATATTTGCCTAGGTCAAGCTAAAGAGCTATACTAGTGTACATAGTGCTACTTATAGTAAACTATGATGGTCTGTGCACAATGTACTAAGTATAACTATGGTTGTCGTTGGATAGTCTAAATATAACTATGCACATGTCTGATCACTATCAAAGGAAAAGAAAGTCACCTAGCAGGTACAAATAATGAAGTAAGAATTTGTAATAGATTTACGACATAAAACAAAACCAAGATATTTAGGACCAATGGTGGTATTAAGAAAAACTAAAGGCAGCTCATATATTTTAGGAGAACTTGATGGTACCTATCAAAATTGCATTATGCAGCATACAGGATTATTCCTTACCATCCAAGAAACCCAAAAATTGTAGAAGTTACAAAAATCATGGACATATCCACAGAGGAACTTGAAAGCTTGACTCATGAACAGGAAGGAGACAACAACAATATAGATTGAATCTCCTATATTTAAAGTGATATATGGAAACAAGATATCAAATTTACTTCTCATTTAAAAAGAAGGATAAACAAGGTCCACCTTGTCATCATCTGACCTGCTTTCACTTTCATCCCCTGCTGTTGAAAAGAAGTTGCCCATATTTATTTTAGCTTCTACCATAGCCATAACAGCACCAATCATTTCTTCCACTGTGGTTTGTGCCTTTCTAGCATCATTAAGCTCCTCTGTTAAAGATTCAATTTTGTCCTTCAATTCCTTGGCATATTTGTTCACTGTCATAACTGCTGCAGCCACAACTATACTCTCTTCCATTACAAAACAATCATGGAAAATTGTTGCCATATGCTCCAGCATTCCAAACATGTATCAATACAAATCCATGAACACTCCATTATTTGTGGAAGCAAGGATAGCACTGTGGATATGATACAGCTCTTGCATGGTGAACTCTGCATTCCCAGTGTTGTTTCAATTTAAAAGAACCTGGACCTCCACAGCACACTCCTAAAATGAAATGGTCAGCATAGAGCATATTCTGAAAATATATATACTTGCCATGGACTGCAATAACACCATATGCATCGCTTCAGATACAAGCCCATTCTCCTTGGCACACTTTACCTCTGTCACAAACCATAGGCATTTATTTGAAAAGTATGGCCATTTTTCGGAGGCATTTTGAGGGGTGTCACTGTACTCCAGGACTACAGGCGTCTCAACATGGCAAATAGACATTGAGCTAGTAATATCAGAGCAAACATAAAGAGACAGCATAATGTGCAGCACAGAAATACAATGAAGATAAAGGAGTAAAGAAGATGCAGTAAAGAGAACTAATTTCTATCGAAGATTTTATAGGCCGAAATTTGCTTGTTCTGACAAAAACTTGACTGGGGACAGTCAATCTCTAAAGTCCCTGGGAGGTGTGGAGACCATAAACGGTCTACCATGTGAATCTGTCAAATCTGTATAATCTAACAAAGGACTTACCAAAGTACCAACCCAATGACTAAGTTCAAACTAAGTTCAAAAGCATATCACAAAAGGCCTGGCACTTCCCATTTGGACAAAATTCTTCCAAATATGGAAAGATTTGATGAACACCCTTTCAAGTACACAACTCATGTTCCAGAACAATTACCACCTGTAAATGTTTTCCTTTGACTCCCTTTATTCATTCAACATAATTAGTGCAGACTAGTTCTTTAAATCCATTCAGCAAACTAATCACACAATTAATTTGTTTTCTGTTTGTTTTCTCTTGTTCAACTTCCCTTTCATAAAATTCCAAAGAAGATATCAATCGGTTATGACTCATTTTCGGATACTTTTCCCTTTGTAAAATATCATCTTATTCCTTTGACCAAGTCAAGATGGACATCTGATATTCATACCATATGGTCTGCAACTTGAAGGGGGCTTCTAGCCTTATGTTACATTTCTCCAAAACAGTTGCTTTGTTTTATCCCCTTTCATAAGTAGGTAGAAACATGTATTTAAACTAAAGGGTTTGACCTGAGAAGGGGGAGAAATTATAGTACTCCATTTTCCTGCATCAGCTTTAGCAGTAGTTCCCTCAATTCAGAGTTCCTTTTAGTATCCAAAGTTGACACTCTGTGAAGTGTTCATTTGGAAATTTATTCAGTCTCTTATAAAACATTAAACTACATCTATTCACATGCATGTCCAAAGTCCCTGTGACCTATTCCTTGCGAAGTCACAATTAGGTTTTAAACCTAAACCCATACTCAGCCTTACAGTATTGTAGAGTTGGAAAGGTCATCAGAGATGACCAAGGGTTAGTGACAACTAGATACTAAGTCTAGTGTCAAGAGCAAGTAAGACTAGTCAACCAAAGTTGAACTAGAAGCAGAAGCAGAAAGAAGTTGGATGGGGGTTGGAAGTGAGAGTGAACCAAAAGTCTTATTCAATATTTGGGTTGAAGTCTATGGTACAAAGTAAGACTACTCAAATACATATAAGCTAATTGTAATAATGAAAGCAGAAATGGCAACACTATTGCAGCAAATAATAATAAAGCCTTTAACATATAATAAGAAGCACAGAAGCAGAAGTGGAATCATAACTGAGTGGAAGGGTATATGGATATGATATTGTAAGTAGTAAGTATCAGAGTAATGGAATGATAGTCCATAGTAGCAAGTAATGAGAAGTGGCAGAAAGATAGTGGAAGTGTAATGAAGTGTCAGAAGCATGTTGGAAGGATTCATGGATATAACATAGGGCAACACTATCAGGGTGACAAGTCCACTAACACCAAGCTTGAGCAAAATTGAAGGGCATAGAGAGGTAAGACATCCAATGACTTAAGGCATCCTTGGACAGTGGAATTCCTAAGATATTGAAGCTGAGGCTAGCTACTGTACATGAGGGGTTTATGTACTACTGTTCTTATCTATATTAAGAAACCTTCTAGAATATTCAAGGTTATTCTCCAAAGTTCTACAAGGTTCTTGAAGGAAAGCTTTATTATGTTCTAGGAAAATGGTGAACCCTGATAATTCTCACTGGATTTCCAGTGGAGTCCCAGCAAATTCTTAGCCATAAGAAAAATTCTACTAGATTCCTACTAGACTCTCAAGACTCCTATTATATTCACACTGGCTTCCCACTGAATTCCTAGTAGAGTCCAAGTCATAAGAAAAATCCCTCTGGACTCCCATGACTCGCTTTGGATTCCCAGTAGAGTCCCAGTAAATTCTTGGTCTCAAGGAAAATCCCATTGGACATCCACTGGACTCTTATTAGAATGTCACCAGACTCCCACTATCATACCATATTTATAATATTTTACTAAGTTGGCTATAGTCCTACTAAAGTCTCACTGAAATATGACTTTATTGTCATACTCAGTGTTTGTAAGGGAAATTGCTGAGATTCCCACTGGAATAAGTAACAAAATATATCACACTGCTATTATACTCAGAATATCTAATGAATATAACACACAGTCCCACTGGACTCCTTGATTCCCACTGGATCCTATTGGATTGTACCTTAATTTCTATTTAATGTAAAACAACAAACATTCAGAGTTCTTTTGAATTCTTGATGAATTCTCACCAGACCCTTACTGTAATCTTTACCATTAAACATATAACTAAATTTTTCTAGCTTTTTCATGCAAAGCCTCACCATATAATTGATTGACCATCAATGTTGTGGTAACAAATTTTACTTCATATTTATACAGAATGTAAAATATATATATATGAAAAGGATGCAGAGGCACAAATACTAGCAAAATGGATGTATGTTAATGTCAAAATTCTCACAAAGCCAAGAAAAGAGACTGAAGGTTTACAGCGTCCACATATAATTTATAGTACAAAAATCACAAGGACATTAAAAATTAGTAAATTGGTAGGAAATTGTAATAAGAAGGATAAAAAAGACTGAAACCCATCTCCACATTTTCCAAGAAGAATGCCATCTGGGTAGGATGGATTGCTAAGAAGAAATAAATTAGTTCTGAGAAGTAGTATAATGAAAAAAGACATGTATTCACAATGAAAGCCATTCCAGAATATGACCCATCAGATGATTGAAGTGGTGTTATAATGGATGAAGCACCAGGATTGTAGCATTTAATCCAGGAGTTGTCAAAGACAAAAGTATTGAAGTCCAATTGAATTTTCTTCAAGCAGCCAATGATTAGGTGTGTTTCTTGACTGATAAGACCCTTACGCATTTGAACTGGCACCCAAAACAATATTGGCTGTGATAAAAACCTAACAGAGTCCCTTTTAGGCTGATTGGCAGTAACCCAGCCATTTGAATCATCTTTCAAGCAAGATGAGAGCACTTTAGAAAGAGATAATGAAACATTAACATTAACATCAGGAAAATTCTATAATAAACAAAACAAGTTATGAACAATCAATCCTGAATAGTATAGATAAGGACAAATTTGAACTCACAAGTGAACTAAGCTTTTGCTTCTCATGAAGTGAGAATAAAACAGGCCAGACCAAACTTGAGTGACCCTCAAAGTGACCAGCCACCATCTGGCCAGTTGCAGCATCCCAGATGCAGATTGTCTTGTCTTCTGAGCCTGAGACAACCTGCTTCCCATCAGGTGAGAATCCAACAGACCAGACTGTACCTGAGTGGCCTTCAAAGGGACCAGCCACCATCTGGCCAGTTGCAGCATCCCAGATGCAGATTGTCTTGTCAGATGAGCCTGAGACAACCTGCTTCCCATCAGGTGAGAATCCAACAGACCAGACTGAATCTGAGTGGCCTTCAAAGGGA
>JASFDE010000582.1:0-10314 GCA_036937135.1 Nidula niveotomentosa
CGCCAATGTTCGCCAGTAAATATGTACAAACTATGCACGCTCACCACGCTCAGCCACGGCAATTTCTGGTTGCCCGTATTTGTGCTCTTGGAAATTTATGATCGCGCACAAACAAAGTAAGGCTTCCACATTCAATTAGCAAATGGGATTGAAAAATGGGAATGCGCCAATTCTTCCCTGGATTCCCGCAGTAGGTGACTATCGAGAACGCGATCGCCAACTGAGCATCACACCCTGGTTGCAGAAGAGAGTGGGGTGGCAAGGTGAGTTCCAGAATGCTGATATTTTGCGTACTCTGTGGCCTTACCACATTATTCAACACAATTAATCGTTCCTAGAAAGTCCCAGAAACGTATCACTCGAGCAAATGTAGTTATTAGTATACGAGATGTTCAGCCAGTTGAGCATTCCGCTCAATAGGACGTCATCGTGTGGGGAAGAAACCAAGCGCGAATCCAGTGCAACAAGGCGGCGAAGATGACAGGTGAAGAGAACGCCTCACCCTCCGTAGTCGTCAGTGATTGCCCCTCGTCATGTCGGACCAAGTAAACCACAAGTAAGATCATCGAAAGTGCGAGATAATAGTCTAAGCCTACCAGATAATGTTTCCGCACGATCAGCGCTCGAACCATCATCACTGAAGACCTGGAGTCCACACTTGAACCCACTCAATCACGACATGAATATAGATGGCGCACCACAACACGACATGGAAGAATGACTCGGAAACATCAGGTAGCACCATAGCCATGAGGAATCTGGCTCATACATGCTGTTGGTACTTCGGAGGAGTTGTGAGGCGCACTTGGGATGGTGAACCTCGGTCCCTGAACATGGCATTTATTCGAATCTATTGGCGAATTGGGCTTATGTTGTATCCACATCTCTTGATGCACTTGAGGAAGAACGGGAATCGCGAAGATTCTTCTACGGATGATAGTGCCGAGAATCAGGATCGACAACTGCAAACAATAGTCCAAGTAACAGACGACTTGACTGTGGCGATCAGGAGAGTTCCAGAACGTTGATATATGTATACTATGTTGTGGCCATGTAGTTTTCGGATCCAGGCTCCCGGCACCGAAGTCCTTCCAGCCTGGCTTCCTGCATGCGACACTCGAGCTCCTCATGGACGACACGGAACGTTGACCACTTGTGTCACATACGCTCGAAGTCTCGAGCCGGTGGTGGTCCCGGTCCCGCCATCATCCCAGACGAAGTAAGTAGCACTGAATTCCGTGCGAACAGGACCATCGGGACGAGGGATCAGTTGTGTTGAAGAGACGTCGTAAACCATGTTCCTGAATAGAGCATGTGGTGCGCGTCGACTTTCCGTGATAGCATCGGCATCGAGAAGTGTCCGTGCCAGGACCCAGCTAGCGCTGCCGCGGGGTCCATGGAGCGCCATAGTAGCTGGTGGCATCGAGCGTACGTGCTATGGAATTGCTCTGTGCGAGCACCCAGTAGAAGCCAGGCATTGCCGTGAGACCCGCTGATATCACAGACAGAGTAGATCCTGTCGTCTGAGGATCCGGAGGTAATACCATAGCAATGGAGCACCAGGCCAGCTGCGAGCGTCTTGGGATGATGCAATGCAGCCCCCGGATGGAGTGCAAGCTACAGCGGACGGGTGGGTTTTTGGGCGGTGGTACGGAAGGAGATTGCCGTCGCTGCGTACGTACTCGTCGAGAAGCCCGGAGAGAAGGTCGTGAACGTGGAAGTTGAAGCGTGTCCTCCGCAGTATGTGTGTTATTACACCTTCAGTGAACCATTCAGAGCACATGCGCAATGCCTCTCTTCGGACGCACGTCTTCAGGCAAATCGACTCCCCTCTCCATATCCGTGGAGGTTGAGACGGCGGTGCAGGTGGACGAAGCGCCGGATTCCCACGGGTCCCTGGTGTCCCCACGGACGACAACTGTCATCAGCTCGCCCCCGCCGCAGCCGCACGCAAACCCGAATCACTTCCCCTTCCCCGCCTCGACTGCACGCATGTCGCTTCCCCGCTCGAACTACGACCCCCGCAGGGTCTGCCTCAACCCCTTCCCCGCCCTCACACTCGGCAAGCACCGCAGGACCATCGGCGTCTATCTCGCCGGGGCACTCGTGCGTCTCACTTTTATCCTGCTCTGCCGCTGCTAACACCCATCCTTCACTAGTTCGCACTGGCAAACTGGACCTTCCTCGATGCTGCAATCCTCTCCGCGCACGCACACTCCCCCTGGGGCCAGCCGGACGAGCCGCCACCCGTGCACGTCGCTTTCGTCGACTGGGTCCCCGGCATCTGCTCCCTCCTCGGCTACCTCGTCATTAACCTCATCGACAAGGATCGCATACGCGGCGAGGAAGGCTTTGGTGATTCGAGGGCCGTGTGGCGTGCACGATTGTTCTTGTTCATTGGGTTCGCGCTGATGGCGGGCGGGTTGGCGGGAAGCGTGGTGAGTACTGCCGTGGCTCTGCTGTGTTTCGTGCTAGCTGACGGAGGTGAAGTGTGTACTGGTGCTCAAGTACATCCTCCAGAACTACTCCGAGCAGTTCACGTACTACGGATATGCGAATGTCTCGCAGAGCGTCGCCCTTATGCTATCCGCCATTGTTCTCTGGATCGCGCAGAACACTAGCAGCGAGTACGAGTACAACCTCACCTTGTGATGGGACGATGCTGTGCTCTATCCACTTTGACTTATGCCTTGATAGCGCCATGTTAACCTGCTCTCATGTATATCTACCTACTACCCTACTACCGCCTGAAGCTTAACACGGACATTTGAAGGTTGCATCCTGCTCTGTCATATCTCTTAAGCACCCGACTGTGTTTGTTTATAGGCGCGTAAGCTGCGCAGGCGGCATTACTAATTCACGCAGGGACAGTACCACAGACACGGACAGCGACCACAGCACACTAACATATTACTGTCGGGGGTTGAACTCGAGGGCATGGTCGAACGGGGTCCACCACTCCGTAGGCGTGACGAGCTTGGTGGTTCAACTTTTACGCAAAGTGTCGTCCGATGATTGGGAAGTTAGAGTGAACTTTAGGCATAAAAATAGATTAGATTCTGAAGCAGAAATGAGCTAAAGAATAGTGTTGCCGCGGTTCAGTTCCATCCGTTTTCAACACCCATTTTTGTGAACGCCGAAAGGGACCATGGGTCCGGTTCAGCCAAATCTTCCAACGTTGAACCGGACGCCCTTTGAACGCGTTCGGGGCGTTCGGTTCAGGTTCATGGGCTGTATGAACCGAACGCCAAAAAACTATCATTCGTCATATTTACGGAGTAAAAAGGGTAGCTATAGGTACTAGCTGACTTCCGGTGAATTTTCTATTCAGCATCACCATCATAATCAGATTCTAAAGACTGTAAAAAAGCATCCATGTTAGACTGAGCCTGTTGAGTGGCACTGATATTACCATTTCGGTACCTGCTCTTGAGGATTTGCCCCCATCACCCATGTTTTTGCAGCTGCTCTCTCCCTCCCAAATCCAAAAGGGGGTGGCTCAATTCTTAAGTCAGGCCAGGTCGACCACCCAGGTCAACCAGCAGTCGATGATGGCCAGGCCTGGGCCAGAGCCAAACACTACTGTCATGCCAACTGAGCAGTGTTCCAGTGAATTATGAAGGTGCTGTAGTGGTTGTCAGCTATCATCATGCCATTATAGTTGGCAAGCCTGGCCAGCTTTGATTTCAATAGCAATACATCAACGCATCATGTATCTGATAGCACTCCCTCCCTTTCTCTCATTTCCCTGCTTAGTTCCTGGGTATCTGGCTTACATAATCCCATACTTGCATCATAGCATTATAGTAAGTATGAGATACATAGTTCTTGAAGTGCTGGAATTTATGTCTCATTGTTCAGTTTTTATATAATTTGTCAAATATTGTTCAACTCTCCTACCTGGACCAAGTACATAGAAATTGAAAGCATTAATTTCATTAATAGTAAATATTAGGGCCTGTTTGGTGCCCCACCTATTTTAAGTGAACCATAAAGTGGTCTGCCAAAATGACACCTTTGGGGTGTTTTCCAGCCCTGAGGTTGGCTCCAAGGAAGTTTAGGTGTAGGCAGGGCATGAACATGTGTTTGGTTGCACATTGGCCTAGCTATTGGTGTGACAACACTTTGGACATGGTATATCTGGTCCTCAGCAATATCTCATTCCTCTACACTTTATATGCAATCCTTTGACTTACTACTACCCTCTTTATATTGTTCCTACCTAATTATGGCAAATAGAACTGCACAGAAGAAGGACTCTGAGAGCAGAAAAAAGACAGACAGGATACATTGTAGCTGGTCAAGCACTGATGATGCAATTATAGTCTGCATTTTTGCATGAAGAAAAAGATGCTGGGAATCAGTCCAGGGCTGGATGGAAAAGCAAAGTATGGCATAAAACAGAAAAGGCTATCAAGGATGAGACCAATTCTAAGCACAATGATCCCCCAAAAACCTGGCAGAAGTGCAGTGACCACTGGTCATATGTATGTATTATTTGACCTTTTCAGTGTATTACCTCATTCCCTGACTATTCTTGCAGTTCAAGAAAAATTTTCTTGAGGTTTATGCAATTCATTATGCATGCTGTCTGGGAGAAATACCTCCAGGTAAGCCATGCCTGATCTACCATGCTGCAGATGGTATTCAGCTATTTACTGTGTATGCTTCCTTTGATAACATCGCGTATATTCGGTGCTAATCAGGAACATGAAAGATTGGCGCTTGGTTGTGAATTTCGTAGCATACCGTCAATAATCATCAGGTCGAATCTTTGGGTGTTATCCATGATTTTGCTAAGAATATCAAGTAGAATAAACTAGTAATACGGGCATTGTGTTTTATTACACTGCTTTAGCAGGCCCTTTCGGAGTTTCCTTGTCTATCTGCAAAAGTTATGATATGATCAATCTACTAGAAATGTTTTGAATAGAACAGAGGAATCCTCACGAAGTTGCGTTTTTCTATGAAATTTGATGGAAGGGAGGACTGCTGAGGACTGTGGGTGACCTGTTGGAAACGGGCCTCCTCTATACTCGCATCTCTCTCCCTCTCCCTCTCGTCATTGAGCTGCTCCATCCGCCACCTTTAAAAGTCTTGCGAATGTTTCATCACCTCGAGCACCCTCTGCCGCTCCTGTTCGAACTTCCGCTCCATAACAACTTGCCTGGTGGTCGTGACGGCGGCGGCGGTGGGGAAGGCCCATTGAAGAAGGCGAGCAACGAAGTTGACGAAGTGAACCCGGATGAAGTGTTCGGGGGCGAGAGTGTGGGGGTGGAGGTGAGGGGACATGTTGATACCGCTTAATGATGATAGGGGCACTAGAACAGGTGCTGCATCGTCAGTTCAGAGTTCTATGACGGAGAACTGGCGTAATTTGGGTCTCGAATGGGACCCTTACTTGTAGGGATTGGGCGAAGGGATGATGACGGACGTTCGTACTCGAAGAGGGCTCCGGATGATGAGGGCCGTTGTTGTTATGGGACTGTTGGTGCTGTGTTTCATTGTCGGGTCCATCTGACCCGCCACACACACATTTCTTCCTGCCTGCTGGTGGAATTAGGGCTGAAGGTGACTTAAAGTGAAACAGGGATGCATCTGCATTGCTATCCTTATCGCAGCCAAATCATCCTGGGGATGGGAGTTGTTCATCATATCCAAATTTGCCCGCCACCACTGCGTCCCATACTGACGTCGTTGTTGGCAAAGACTCTTGATCCCATTGCGTCGCCTGCTCCTGCGAAGGAACATGCGAATATCCCACCCTGTTGAAGACTTCAAGAAGAAGCCGACTGGAGCGGTCCCTCGCATGGTGGTTGATGGTCGACTATTTTGGAGGTGTGAAAAGGGATGTTGAAATGAAATGGGCAAGGTTGGGTTCTGTTGGTGTTGGAAGGGAAAGACATCGTCATGGGAGGAGGAAAGAATCGAGTGAGTGATGTGGCATATATACAGACGACGAGGAAAGCAAGCTGTGCGAAGCAGGGGGTGGTAAACGATAGTGACGATGTTGAAGGCGTCGTAGTGGGAAATAAGCGTGAGTACTATTATGATTAATAATGTTGACATCGAGTTAAGTTCGCAGATCGATAAAGAAGAGCGAAATTGAGGGTGAGATAATCGTATTGGAGTTAGAGGTCGAGTTCATGAATGGGTGTTTGGGGGAGAGACGGAACGGGGACGAGAGTCAGCTGAAGTATGAACAGGGAATGGAGAGATAGCGTGGCGGGCCTGCTGGTATGTGATTGGTAACCCAGAGGCGAATGCATGGTGGAGTGAACTAGAGTGGTGCAACTGCGCAGCTGCATACTGCTATCCATGGCAGATGGAAGCAGAGACAACTGTAGAGATAATTGTGGAGGGAGCGGTCCAGAGATGCTCCCGCTACCTCCGGAACCTGTACGTGAGGAAAGTTACTCGGTGTTAAAGACACCCTGAGATCCCCTGCCCGTGCTCGAACTTGGCCTCGCGACGTCAGAGGGACGCTCAAAGCTGAATGACGACTGGCGGACGGAGGTTGAGGCCGGGAAGGGGGACGAGGAACCGGAAGAGGCGGAGAAGGAATAAAAAGAATGGCCGTGTGCTGCTCATACTGAGGGCATAAGAAAGGACAGGGAGTGAGGGAAGGAATGACGGCCGTCGCGATGAATCTGATGCGGGGGGTCTGGAGAACCGTTGTTAGAGTGACCTTGGAGTTCCATCCCCCTCCGCCTCGGTGATTGAGCATATTGCTTTTGTAGCCCGCGCTTGTTCCAGGAGGCTGCTGGGAGAGAGGATGCAAGAGAAGAGACAACACGCCCTCCTGCCTGGGGTTCATCTTCGTCTCGACTTACGAACACTATTCGCAGCCTGAGCCAAGTTACCGTTGCCCCACTGGTGTTGCACCATCTGCCACGAGAACCGGCACCACCCCCAACCTTGTTGGCAGCAGCCATAGAGGCGTGGAGGAGGTGAGGTCGCGCATCATCTGCTCGTTCTGCTCCTGCTTGTCGGCGTGGATGGTCTATGCATGTTGGCGAAGGGTTTCAAGGCGCGAGAACCACTTCCCACAGCGGTAGGTGAGTGGGCATTTGCCCGTGCATTTCCTATTGAGACAAGTTAGTAAAAGTTAATAATCAGGTCATGCCATAATGTACCAAATATACCTGGCCAGGCGCTCAGTCTGGAGAACACCACCCGATACTCGCCGTAGCCTCCGCACTGAAACATCTTGGTAAGAGCAGGTCGGTAGCATTTGTTGACACCAGTGGTGGTGAGTCCCATGTTAGTGCTGGCACCTTCGATGTACTGCAAGGGGTCGGGCATGTTGGGAAAGCGACCGTGGTGGACAAGGGAAGCCATAACGCTGTCAAACCGGGAGTCTAAGGATTGGTCGTCGGAGGGGGTGGATGGGAGAGGAGCGATTGATGAGGTCCATGAACTCGAGAAGAGCGGCGAGAGTGGACAAAGATTGGAGTCGATATAGGCCGTTGACGTAGAGATAGTATTCGGTGTTGCTGAGGGATGAGCCGGGGTGCGTGAGGTGGTTGGACATGGGTTTGTGTTGAATGTTGTCATCGTCTATGATCTAATCCAAGGGAGGACCAAGGGAGGAACTCTCCAATATGGCAGGAGCGAGATACGTCATGTTCTCACACACTCTGTCGGACGCTTGCCTTAGTACCTGCTATCGTTGATCACTTATCACACTCTGCAAACTACTCTGCTAGCGTTAGTGTCGTATCTTCCTGCGAGTTACCAGTCGTCGTTGACCCTATTCTCTCATATTAGAAAACTTATCTCAAGAACATGTCACGGTGGATCTCCGCTTTCGCCAAAAGCAAAAAAGTCAGGGTGAAAGACAGCACTGTCAACGTTGCTGGCGGCGATGTTGTCCATAACAATTGTATGATACAATTTTTCTCTATCTATGAGAGCAGTACTGAAACTATTTTCAACTTCCAATTTCAACGTACAAGTTCATGGTGTTCCGGGCAATAACGTTGCTGCTGGGAATATTATCGTTCAGAATGAGAATGGTGCGTTTCATCATGGTTAACCTTTGCCTAGGCGAATCTAAAGCTCCCTGGCTTCAGTTTTTAACTTGCTGAAGCCTCTCGTCGCTTTCAACGCTCTTTACAACTCTGATGAACGAGATCGACAGCAAGCGTTTACTTGTCAGGAAGGCACCCGCACACGCGTCCTCCACGACATCAGGCAGTGGGTCACGGATCTAAGCCTTCCCGCCATCTGCTGGCTTTCAGGTTATGCTGGTACTGGGAAGTCAACAATCGCTACCTCCATCGCCGAAGAATGCAGCGAACACGGCTGGGTTCCCTTGACTTTCTTTTTTTCGCGTGGCAAGGAGGACCGCACTGACTTGGTGAAGCTTGTACCTACGCTGGCCCAACAGCTTGTCGAGCGCATCTCATCTCTTCGGGTCCCCGTTGCAGACAGCCTCGCCGAACGTCCATCATTTTTGCACCTGAATTTGAAAGAGCAGCTTAACGAACTCATTTTACTTCCAATGCGCACCCTCTCCGATATTCCGTTCATTCTTATTATCATCGATGGGATCGATGAATGCCGTAAAGACCAAGGCAAACACGAGAGCGAGAAGGTCGAGGATCAGAAACGCCTAATAGGAACGATTTGTGACTTATATAAACTATCTCCACCCCCTCCTCAGAAACTCCGCATTCTCCTTCTTAGTCGGCCAGAAGATCAAATCGAAAAGGCATTTTTCGGTTTCAGTATCATGCACCTACGCCTTCAGGACTTTTCGGGTATCGGTGATATCCGAGCTGTTCTTGGTAAGGGTTTCGATCGTATTCGTGGGAGGCATCGAACCACAATCCCGGATGCATCCAATTGGCCCTCGTCCCACCAGCTGGAACAAATTATTAGGAAATCCGAAGGCGTGTTCATCTATATCGCAACTCTACTTCGATTCATTGATGAAGACTCTGACGACGATTCTGAGATACTCACACCTCCTGAAAAGCTAAATATGGCAATGGTGGCACATAGTGGCCTGGATTCGATCTACCGTCAAATATTATCGACATTGAAACCCCAATCCAGAAATTTAATTTCTGCTATTGTCCTATGTCGGAGACCTCTTTCGGTTGCTACAATGGCAGAACTAACAAACGAGGAGCCCACGAAAATAAGGATATTGCTTTCTCGATGCAAAGCAATTTTTAGCATACCTGATCATGATATGTGGGAAGTCATACCTTATCACGCGTCTCTTGGGGATTTTCTTACAGATTCGAAAAGATCCGGGGAATTTTGTATTCGACCTGCTGAGTGCCATAACAACATTTTACTTCAGTGTATTAATACACTGAGAAAAAGCTTCGAGATGCCACAGGGCAACAAATCTACGACACTTGGAGTTGCATATGCAAGCAGATATTGGGCATATCATCTTGGGAAGGCATCTCAGTCTTCTCAGACATATTTGGAAAGCTTTCTCAAAAGCATCCTTGCAGAAAATTTGCAGTCCTGGTTGATTACATTAGGGGATTTTTCTCACTGGAACCACCTTGAGATGGACCTTCAAACTACTATCAATGTAAGAGTGATTTTTTTTTGTTTGCAAACACTCTGATGCAATCATATCAACAGGCGATATCATCAATGCAGGCAATAAGGTGTTTATGTGAAAAAATTAAAGCTACAATATGTGTATGTGGAATATCTGATAATGATAGAGGTACAACACTGACATAAACATGGCATTTCATAATCAGGCTGTAAGTGATAGAAACAAGTTGATCAAATGTGCAGACATTATATTTATTTTTGTTTCTTTCTACTTCTCTTATGAACAGTTTGTATGAGCTTTTTTCAATGACTTTTGACATTATTGCTGACATTTTCATGCTGTCTTTGGCTGAATATAGGCAGTGAGTGCTAATTTACTCAAAATATAAGTGTCCTTTCTCACCCCTTGCTCCTGGTGGCTGAAAACAGGAAGTAAGTGGCTGTTTGTTCACAATGGAGGTGTTCACTGTTCACCCCTGGCTTCTGCTGGCTGAAAACAGGAAGTAAGTGGCCATTTGTTCATAATGGAGGTGTTCACTGCTCATCCCTGGCTCCTGCTGGCTGAAAACAGGATGTAAGTGGCTGTTTGCTCACAATGGAGGTATTCACTGCTCACCCCTGGCTCCTGCTGGCTGAGAACAGGGAGTAAGTGGCTGTTTGTTCACAACAGAGGTGTTCACTGCTCACCCCTGGCTCTTGCTGGCTGAAACAGTATGTAAGTGGCTGTTTGTTCACAATGGAGGTGTTCACTGCTCACCCCTGGCTCCTGCTGGCTGATTTCAG